>JAPMLY010002499.1:0-22184 GCA_026401115.1 Tetraselmis chui
ACTAAGGATACCGAAATTTGAAATTTGAAATTAAACACTCCAATACCAGTAAAAACCGGCTGGCTGTCTCTGGGCCCCCCCTTTTGCTATGCTCAACCTGTAGTTGGACTTCTAAGCGTGAGGTAGACCGTGAACCACTAATCCCAACCTCTCCAATGGCAGTAACGATACCGTCTAAAACATACCCGTATCCAGGTATTTATAATTTTTTGATCTCATATACGTATTTTTTTTTGGATACAGTATGAAAAATAAAATGTCGCTAGTCTCCACGTTACGCGGCCTGCTCCAGCCGCTGCGGGGTCGCTGATCAGCAAGGCTGTCCAGCTGGAGATGGTCGAGGCGAACCTGCCTGACCTCGGCTCCCGTGCGACTCCGGTCGTGCCGGAGCTTGGGGGGGAAAGGCATGTGAAAAACCCCCCCTCGCATAGGTCGTCGTCGGTCCCGCCCCGATCCGTGCTCCACCCCCCCCGAGGTATTAGCAGCTCCTCTCGACGCAGCTCGCCACCTAGCCGAGTCTTCTCTCCTCCTTCGGGGGCTGAGAAGAGAGAATAACTAGGCTGCAGACGGTGTCCGGCTGGCTCTCCTGCCCCCGAGCCAGATTTTCTCATGTCCCCTGTCCTTTTCCCGTCTGTTTCCAACACCTATCTGATCGCGCTGTGGCCGTCCGTACCCTCCCCCGGTGGTTTACGTTGTTAGGGGGTCGCCTTTACGAGCAGTGTGCCTGTTACGATAACCCTAGGCACACTGCCTGAGGCAGCCTATCGATAACCGGGTACCGACTAGGGAAGGGGTTGGAAGAACACAGGGATCGAGTCGCCGGTCCTCAAAAGATGGTGGGTACGGGAATTTTTTCCAAAAAGCCCCCGTACCGGGCTTTTCCGGCGGCGGGCGATCCTAAGGACCGCCGTCGCCAGACCGTGCCGCTCCTCCGGCTGCGACCAGCCTCCGTCCTGCGTAGCATCAGGCCTCGCCCCCAGGGGAGACTTAAGACTCTCGACAGGGCTGGCGACTGCTAGCGAGCGCTGTCCCAAGCGCTGCTTCCCAGCTGTCCGCCGCCAGCTCCAACACCCTCGTCCCTCCGCTGATCCGTCCGTACCCCATTTCGCCAAAAAATATATCGCAAACGCCGCCCCCGCCCCATCGTCGGGAGAGTATCTGCGAGGATTTAGTCGCGAAAAAGACATATCGGACATGCCGAGCGGGAGATCCCTGTGTCCGGTGTACGGATATTATGTTTTCCAAAACCCTCCGTACAGGGCTTCCCGACAGTTGCTGATCCCGCGGATCGCAGCTGCCGGTACCTCGTTCAGCCCCCTACCGTGCCAGGCCTGGCACGGCTATGGGGTTACCTAGCGCCCACCGCGTGGAGGTAGAGGTAGGTGCCGACGGGCCTGCGAGCGCACCCCCCTCCGGGGCCGCCGCCGCTGCGCCGCCGGCGGGATGCGCCGGTTTACAACAAGTACCGTATGCGCCAGTTACTGTCTCTGGGCCCTCCCAACAATGCCATACATGGAACTTACAAGTCAAGGCTAGACCGTTAGCCACCTAAATCCAACCTCTCCAAAGGGTGCTCGGGGGTTTTACTCCTCCCCGGGGAGTGCTCGATGCGGGGTGGTGGCGGTTTGCCGTTAGGGGTGTGCGTAGGTGCAGTGTGTAGAGGCGCGGCGAGTGGTTGTGCAGGATTTGATGCGGTAGATGAGTAGGAGATGATGCAGCCATTGGACAGTGTGCGTGTGGAGTTGTGCAATGATGCGTGATGTATCGAGGCGTGCTTTGGAGACGAGTTTGTCACGGGGGTCACTGCGGAGGGAGAGGAGAGAGGTGAGACTTGTGATGGTGGATGAGTACGGTGTACTTGTGCGGCTCATGACGATGGGGAGGATGTCGACTGCGGTACCTGGCAAGTGGGTGCGGATGGCATTTGCTAGGGGTGTGCATTTGTCACGAATCGATTGGGCTGTGTGGGAGAGGTTGTGGTCCGTGCAGTACTTCCATTCCCCTATCTGAATCTTTTCAATCGAGGAGTATCGGCGGCGACCGTTCGTGTGGCCGACGTACCGAGGTTCGAGTAGTCGGATGAAGTCGGGTTTGTGTGCGGGGGGTCTCAACGCGGGGAAGGGAATCTCGGTGGGAGGATGGCATGGCACGAGGTTAGGGAGTCGGGCGAGAGACCTTCGTCGGCAGCGACTATGCGGGTGGGCATGTGGGTGGGGTGAGGGGGGTGGCAGTCAAGCGGGGTATGGGTTGGAGTGGGGGATGAGAATGTTTTGATGGGTTTGTTACCAAAGTCGGCGGTGATGGTCTCCCACCGGCCGCCGTTGTGGCGTTCCATAAGGGAGAGGAGTAGTTGTAGCTCGCTGTTGTGGCGGTCATGTCTTAGGCCAGACATGGTGGGGCAATTACCGGCCATGTGGCCGTTGCTGGTGAGTTGGCCACACATGGGGCAACGCAAGGTGGGGTTGTGGGTGAGGAGGCGGGTGTTGTGTACGCCCCACATGAATTCTTGCTTGTGGGTGAATTGGATGTTGGTAAGTATTGCGTTTTTTGTGGAATGTGAAGTCTGCGCCGTCCTCCTTGGCGCGGGCGAGGAGGGCACCGTGTTTGGTTGTGTGTGAGAGGGGGGTGAGTATGTGTTTGGTGCTGTGTGTGTGTGTGTGTGTGTGTGTGTGTGTGTGTGTGTGTGTGTGTGTGTGCGTCTGTTTTAAGGTTGGTGAATCTGTTGGGTATGGGATCCCCTAGGGTTATGCTATTAGCGGTACTCTATTCCCTATTAGTGGCGGTCGGCCGGCCCTGCCGGTGCCTTCGCCGGCCGCCATCTCTCTCTTCCCACTTCTCTAGTCACCACAACCGGCCCCCTTGTGGGGCCGGCACGACCTCGGTGTAACTATCCGTTCCCAACTGCTAGAAGCGTTTATCGCTTGACGCACCAATTATTGCAACCAACTCGACAATGGACATGAGCCTACAACCTTGTGGGCCATCATATGCGACGAGACACTGCACGCGGGGACTGCATGGACCATCACCGAGTGGACTCTAGAGGCTTGTAACGACATTGGCGCTTCACCCCCCCGCAATTCAAATCGACACTTTATAGCCTACGGAAAGTCGCGGCGTCCTCTACTGCATGCATCGGCGCACCCTTCACCAAGATTCGCTGCATGGGAGGTTGGTCGAAAACCAGCGACGTCGTCACCGGCAAGTACAACAACCCTACCAAAAGCGTAACACCGGATGCGTGGCTATTCTTCGGATGACTAGTCGCCACATCCCCGGTTCAGTAGCCTACGCCGACATTCGGCCGCTATTAGAAGGCATAATCTGACTCCCGGACGCTAAATTCTTATATTGGTAAATACGGGGGTTTATGGGTTATCTAACGTACCATGTTGAGTCCACCAGAGGTAGCACGCGGAGACAAAGCGTCATATGCGCAACAAATTGTCCGCCGCGGACACCCACCTGCTTTACCTCTAAAGTTGCTCCTTGAGTTGACAGCAACCACCTTTTGCCTATGCACTCGCCCAATCGGCTCGCGCAGCCCACCCATCCTTCCATGATCAAGCGATGAATAAAATTAACACCTTTGAACATGTGTTTTAGTGCATGTTTTTTACAAAGTGTAAGCAAGTTATCATTTTTCGAATCCAAGCCATCACGCGTAGCATAGGACATCACTGCCCGCACACGTGTGCATACATCATGATGCGTATAGACGTGCGGTCTAGATAGATATACATGCGGCAGCCTCTGTCCATGCGCTCACTTCTCCATATTCCCCAAATTCACCATAAACTCCCACGCAACACTACATGACACCACCTTCCTTTGCACCCCCGACGGCCGAGCGGTCACTACCCTCTCCGGCCCCCGCACCCGACACCTATTCCAAGTCTTCCGCCCCGACCTCTCTCAGTGCTCGTTCGAAGAGGAGGTCTACCACCCCATCACCAGCCTAGGCTCCCGTTCAGAAATCCACTCATCCACACCCGCCACCACCACACGCAACATATGGGCCACTCGAGAGGACCTACTCACAGCACTACGCACCACATTCCACATCCAGACAAAACTTCACTCATACCCCCTTAACAAATCACTCCACTCCCACATATACCACTCACTATATCCCGAAGACTTAGTCTTCTCATCCAGCGGAAGCAACGCCCCACGCACATGGCACGGCACTAACATCGCCAACCCGGAATACGATCACGAATGCATGCGCCGAGCCATGGAACACGAAATCACCAGCGCCCACTCCACAGCCCCACACACTCCCAACTCCACCATCCTCATACTCTCCCGATGGGAACACACACCATACCGACATTCCAAATACATCACCTCTCCATACACCCACCACCTCTACACCCTTCCCAACGACGCAAACACCTTCCTACCCCCCAACCAACACACAGGCAACCCCACCCCCACCCCATTCGGCACACGATGGATGGTTGACATCTACCTTGTCGCCAACCCCCTCGCACTATCCCCCTTGCCCTCACACGTTGCCATGACCGCCCTCCACAACACACTCGAATCGATATACAACACACACCTTCCCAACCCGCAATCACCATCCCACCTCCACACCTCTTCGACACTTACTCACCCCACTCCGCAGGCATCTACCATCTCCCCCCCAATCCCACCCACCCCATTACTTATCCCCTCCCGGAGCGCACGAAACTAACATACTCCCCCACTAGAGGAGAACTTGCTTGGAAATGGCAGGATTTTGTTTACACAGACGGCTCCAGCAAGAAAGGCGGCCCCTCCCCCCTTGGAGCAGCCGCCACCCACCCCGCCTCGGACACCCGCATCAAAATTCTGGTGGCCTCTACCCCTCCCTCACACACCATCAATCGCGTTGAACTAGCGGGCATAGACATAGGCCTCCAACTAGGCCACACCCACCTCTTTACATACAGTGCGTGCTCACTCCGCCTCATACAAGGCTACTTAAATTGCCCATCTGCATGCCGCCACAATATCCACCGCAAAACACCGGTCTCCATCACACCCACCCTCAAGACCCGCTGCGCCTCAGGCATCCGCACCCATGTCGGCAAAATCAAAGCACACAACCACTCATTAGGCAATGACCTCGCAGACACCCTAGCTAACCAGGCCGCTGACGGACACCCACCCGACACAACATACACTACAAGTTCATGCTTGTCGATAGGCCACTTGACTTGGCCATACACCCTCTTACCGCAAACCCTAGGGGATCCCATACCCAACAGATTCACCAACCTTAAAACAGACGCACACACACACACACACACACACACACACACACACACACACACACACACACAGCACCAAACACATACTCACCCCCCTCTCACACACAACCAAACACGGTGCCCTCCTCGCCCGCGCCAAGGAGGACGGCGCAGACTTCACATTCCACAAAAAACGCAATACTTACCAACATCCAATTCACCCACAAGCAAGAATTCATGTGGGGCGTACACAACACCCGCCTCCTCACCCACAACCCCACCTTGCGTTGCCCCATGTGTGGCCAACTCACCAGCAACGGCCACATGGCCGGTAATTGCCCCACCATGTCTGGCCTAAGACATGACCGCCACAACAGCGAGCTACAACTACTCCTCTCCCTTATGGAACGCCACAACGGCGGCCGGTGGGAGACCATCACCGCCGACTTTGGTAACAAACCCATCAAAACATTCTCATCCCCCACTCCAACCCATACCCCGCTTGACTGCCACCCCCCTCACCCCACCCACATGCCCACCCGCATAGTCGCTGCCGACGAAGGTCTCTCGCCCGACTCCCTAACCTCGTGCCATGCCATCCTCCCCACCGAGATTCCCTTCCCCGCGTTGAGACCCCCCGCACACAAACCCGACTTCATCCGACTACTCGAACCTCGGTACGTCGGCCACACGAACGGTCGCCGCCGATACTCCTCGATTGAAAAGATTCAGATAGGGGAATGGAAGTACTGCACGGACCACAACCTCTCCCACACAGCCCAATCGATTCGTGACAAATGCACACCCCTAGCAAATGCCATCCGCACCCACTTGCCAGGTACCGCAGTCGACATCCTCCCCATCGTCATGAGCCGCACAAGTACACCGTACTCATCCACCATCACAAGTCTCACCTCTCTCCTCTCCCTCCGCAGTGACCCCCGTGACAAACTCGTCTCCAAAGCACGCCTCGATACATCACGCATCATTGCACAACTCCACACGCACACTGTCCAATGGCTGCATCATCTCCTACTCATCTACCGCATCAAATCCTGCACAACCACTCGCCGCGCCTCTACACACTGCACCTACGCACACCCCTAACGGCAAACCGCCACCACCCCGCATCGAGCACTCCCCGGGGAGGAGTAAAACCCCCGAGCACCCTTTGGAGAGGTTGGATTTAGGTGGCTAACGGTCTAGCCTTGACTTGTAAGTTCCATGTATGGCATTGTTGGGAGGGCCCAGAGACAGTAACTGGCGCATACGGTACTTGTTGTAAACCGGCGCATCCCGCCGGCGGCGCAGCGGCGGCGGCCCCGGAGAGGGGTGCGCTCGCAGGCCCGTCGGCACCTACCTCTACCTCCACGCGGTGGGCGTTGGTAACCCCATAGCCGTGCCAGGCCTGGCACGGTAGGGGGCTGAACGAGGTACCGGCAGCTGCGATCCGCGGGATCAGCAACTGTCGGGAAGCCCTGTACGGAGGGTTTTGGAAAACATAATATCCGTACACCGGCACAGGGATCTCCCGCTCGGCCTGTCCGATATGTCTTTTTAGCGACTAAATACTCACAGATACTCTCCCGACGATGGGGCGGGGGCGGCGTTTGCGAAATATTTTTTGGCGAAATGGGGTACGGACGGATCAGCGGAGGGACGAGGGTGTTGGAGCTGGCGGCGGACAGCTGGGAAGCAGCGCTTGGGACAGCGCTCGCTAGCAGTCGCCAGCCCTGTGAGAGTATTAAGTCTCCCCTGGGGGCGAGGCCTGATGCTACGCAGGACGGAGGCTGGTCGCAGCCGGAGGAGCGGCACGGTTTGGCGGCGGCGGTCCTTAGGATCGCCCGCCGCCGGAAAAGCCCGGTACGGGGGTTTTTGGAAAAATTCCCGTACCCACCATCTTTTGAGGACCGGCGACTCGATCCCTGTGTTCTTCCAACCCCTTCCCTAGTCGGTACCCGGTTATCGATAGGCTGCCTCAGGCAGTGTGCCTAGGGTTATCGTAACGGCACACTGCTCGTAAAGGCGACCCCCTAACAACGTAAACCACCGGGGGAGGGTACGGACGGCCACAGCGCGATCAGATAGGTGTTGGAAACAGACGGGAAAAGGACAGGGGACATGAGAAAATCTGGCTCGGGGGCAGGAGAGCCAGCCGGACACCGTCTGCAGCCTAGTTATTCTCTCTTCTCAGCCCCCGAAGGAGGAGAGAAGACTCGGCTAGGTGGCGAGCTGCGTCGAGAGGAGCTGCTAATACCTCGGGCGGGGTGGAGCACGGATCGGGGCGGGACCGACGACGACCTATGCGAGGGGGGTTTTTCACCTGCCTTTCCCCCCAAGCTCCGGCACGACCGGAGTCGCACGGGAGCCGAGGTCAGGCAGGTTCGCCTCGACCATCTCCAGCTGGACAGCCTTGCTGATCAGCGACCCCGCAGCGGCTGGAGCAGGCCGCGTAACGTGGAGACTAGCGACATTTTATTTTTCATACTGTATCCAAAAAAATTACGTATACTGTAGATCAAAAAATTATAAATACCTGGATACGGGTATGTTTTAGACGGTATCGTTACTGCCATTGGAGAGGTTGGGATTAGTGGTTCACGGTCTACCTCACGCTTAGAAGTCCAACTACAGGTTGAGCATAGCAAAAGGGGGGGCCCAGAGACAGCAGCCGGTTTTTACTGGTATTGTTGTAAACAATTTCATTTCAAATTTCAAATTAAACCGGCGCATACGATACATGTTGTAAACAATTTCAATTTCCTTATTCCCCCATCATCATGTAACCATCGCTACGAGCCATCCCGCGCACGCGCCCACGGGCGTCGCGAAAGGGCTGCCGCCCCTTTCCCGACACGGCTCCGATAATAGGTTATTGGCCCTCTTAGCCTTACGGACACTCACACGCCTCCACTACGCATACGGCAAGTGCCTAGAGCGCTAGCGGTACACAGTAGCTTAACTAGTGCAAACACCATTACTTGCAACTCACCGCCGCCGCCGCCATCATCTTGGGACAACAACCAAGCCGACACCGGCCAATGGAACACACGTTCACCGTCGCTCGCAAGCGGCCAACACAAGAACACTAGCGACCACCGACACGTCGCTCGCACGCATAGGAGTAGTCACACAAAGGGCGGTGACACATTTGCACGATGAGCTACCAACACCATTGCCGGCGCGGGCACGGCGCCGCCGCAGCCGCCACCAAACAAAGAAAAAAGTAGCCCCAACTTTATCAAAGAGTTATAGCACAAGACGATGTCCCCCACATTAGCAGCGGCCACACAAAAGTCGCTCGCCACCACGCCGGCGGTCACGCACAAGACGATGACCCCCACATTAGCGGCGGCCACAAAACAGCCGCTCGCCACCATGCCAACGGTCACGCAACAGACGAACCATGCCAGCGGTCACGCACAAGACGACGACCCCCACAGTAGCAGCGGCCACATAACACCCGCTCGCCACCAAGCGAGCGGCCACACAACAATCGTCCCATGCAAGCGGTCACGCACAATACGATAGCCTCCACAACAAATGCGGCCACACATCAGTCGCTCACCACTAGGCCAGCGGTCACGCACAAGACGATGACCCTCATAGGAGCAGAGGCCACCCAATAGTCGCTCGCCACCATGCCATCGGTCACGCACAAAACGATGACCCCCCTAAAAGTAGCGGTCACCTAGCAGTCGCTCACCACTAGTCCAACGGTCACGCACAAGACGATGACTTTCCAAAGAACAACGATAACTTAGCCGTCGCTCTACATCACATCAACGGTCACGCGCATGACGATGACCCCCTTAGCATCAACGACAACATAGCCGTCGCTAACCAGCACAACATCGGTCACCCACACGGCGATGACCCCATTAACATAAGTGAACAGCTCCACACAACTCACGAGAGCCACAACGGTCTTCCACACGCCGAAGACCCTCACATTTGCAACGGTATCCGACGCACAAGAGACCACTCTAGCAGCAAACACATGGATAGACCTCTAGCGTGCAGAAGTGTACGGTCAATGATCTAGATGGGCTATCGTAGGACATCACGATACCCGTACACGTATGCATGCGCCCGCCGGCAGCGGCCCCGGAGGGGGGTGCGCTTGCATCCCCGTCGGCATCGCCTTACCTCCCCGTGGTAGGCGCTAGAAACCCCATAGCCGTGCTAGGCTTGGCACGGTCGGTGGCTAGGAGGGCTGACACTGCGATCCGCGCGAAAAACAGAAGTCGTCGGGAAAGCCATGTACAAAGGGCTTTTGAATGAATTTTTTTGTACGCTACGGGCGCCAAAATCCCCGCTCTGGCCGTCCGATATGTTTTTCGTGGCTAGATACTAATGGATACCGTCCTACTTGGGATGGGGGGCTCTATCTCAGAAGCGTGTGGTGGCGAGGAGGGTACGGTCGGATCAACGGTGGGACACGGGTGTCGGACATGTCGGCGAACAACCGGGAAGCAACGCCATGGCAGGGCGCTTGCTAGCCGTGGATAAGCCTTGGGCCAGTTGCGCCTTCCCGGGGGCGAGGCACGACGTGACGCAAGAATGCGGCCAGTCACAGGCGGCGAAGCGGCTCGGTCTAGCGGCGGCAATCCTTAGGATCAACCGCCGTCGGGAAGCCATGTACGGAGGGATTTTTCGGATACTAAATAATGTCCGTACCCAGCGTTGAGGTTACAACGTTGTCCTACCCCACGGGTCTCCTTTAGTTCTCTCAAAAGTGATTGGAAACGTGGTATGCATGGACATGGGAGTGGTTACCGTCCTGCCTGCGAATGATACGGGTGGGCCCACTATTCTTTGGGGGGACGCAAGGAGGGTACATGCGTATCTACGGCGCCGGATCCATCGCAAGTCGGGAAGCAACACAAAGGAAGGGCGCTCAATGTCAGCTAATTATTTCTCCAAGCTACATCTCCATGGGGAAGGAGTACGCTTGAACGGCAAGGAGGTTGGTAGCGACGGGGGGGGGGGGGGGGGGGGGGGGGGGGGGGCGACACGATCTGGCGGCGACGATCCTCCGGGTCGGCCGCCGCCGAAAAGCCCCGCATGGAGGGTTTTGAATAATTTCCGTGCCCCGAGGTCCGTCGGATCCGGCTACGGTGACCTGCCCTCCCATTTTCGACACCCACTATCGTTAGACCTAATTATCATTAGAGAGGGCGGGCCCGGGTCACCGCGGAGGCCCACGCTCAAAAGTTGTTGCTCGGTGGACGCGCGATCGGAAGGAGGAGGGCTAGGTCGCAAGACGGACCGCCTGACATGTTTCCGGGTACTAGACAGGGGAAAGCCGAGAAAATGAGGGTGGAAATCCATGCGCGGAGGCAAGAGCGCCAACATTTCACTTTGTCTGTGAGTCTTGGTCCCCCCCCACATGCCCTCGAGGTGACGGGGGACCTTTGCAAGGAGGAACGCAACGCCTAGAGGAGCGGCACGGACCTTGGGGCGGGGTCTAGGGGACGCGACGGCGGGGTCGACAAGCAGCTACGTGAGGATGTTTTTTCGTCAGCCTTTCCCCTCCTATCTTCGGCAAGGCCGAAGCCATGCGGGAGCTAGATCAGGCCAGCTCGTCGCCCCTCCCTAACGCCGATCGGCCTAGGCCGGTCGGCACCCCGGTTCGGGAGGAGCGGGCCGTGCATCGTGAAGGTCGAGCAACAGTTTTGTTTTGCATTTCTTGACAAGTGGATTTATTTCTAGACTTTTTTCTTGATTACAAAATTATTTCTGATGTTACTGCTTAGACGGGGGGACATTGGCAATTACTACGGTTGCCTACTGTGTTTCAACCCCCAAGCAATGTATAGGCACACATTGCAGAGAGGTGTGTCGGTAGGTGTACCTGGTCGAAGAGTACCCGGCCTAATCTTTGCTCTTAAGTGCCCTATATGGTTGAGCTACTTGATATTGATGGCCATTAGACAACGACATGTCCGGTTTGTTGGTATTGTTGTAAATCATTTCTCATTTCTACACATGTGCATACATCACGATGCGTATATACGTACGGTCTAGATAGATATACAGGCCGCAGCCTGCGTGCTGCCGCTCACTTCTCCTTATTCCCTCACCATCATGTAATCATTGCAACGAGCCATCCCGCGCACGCTCCAACATGCATCGCGAGTGGGCTTCGACCCCTTTCCGACCGTGCTCCGATAATAACGCGCGAAGTGATATTCCTGCGCGATACCGTAACTTGCTTTGTCTAATCAAATGCAATTCAATAATTACAAGTGTATACCCTATAAATGAATATCAAATATCGATGTAGTATCAAATAGTAGCTTTGGTAACATTATATATCATAGTGTGTTACGATCGCTCACAGATTGACAATCAAATTTCAAACTATAACAACTACTTTTGCCTGATGTGCTCATTTCAATAGTGCTTATGGTAATACATATATCAACAGCTTGAGGTAATGTTGTCGAATCTCCCCCCCCCCCCCCCTCCCCCAATCTTGTCAAATCCCCGTTTCTGTGGTGCGCATGCAAATATCACATGTACGGTCAAAGAGAGGGACGACTAATTGTTTACAACGTGGGGTTTTCTTTCAAGCCCGCAATCCTTTGTTGCGGAAACAAACTAGAACAAATTATTTATCAGGACTTCATTTGAAATGTTGTGTCTTTATTGTCCCATCACACCAAAAGACCAAAATAAAAAGCTCGAGAAGTACGAGGAGGGAGTGAGGAATCGCCCCGACATTCGCTTCATTCCCTTTGCGGTCACGGAATTTGGTGTTCTCGGCGGCCACGCCATGGCTTTTTTTATAGAACTCGCAAGGCAAGCAACCGCCTCTACGGGATGCATGTGGGCAAATTGTTGGCCTCCAGACGCCGAAAGGTTCTCTCACCGTCCATGTCGCCCACTGCGTCTTTGAACTGCCGGTTAAGCTCAGCCGGCTTCGCAGGTGACAATATGGTAAGACGCTTACGTTTCATCAAGCTAGTTGTGTCGATGGGATGATCCCATTATCGGCTTACATGCGGCGAATCCATTGGTTGCAATACCTCCGGGAAGTCATCGTAAAGTATCGACCGGAAGTTTTCACGTTGTTTTGCAGTCAGTCCCTCTCCGGTGTAGATTTCCGCCGGTTGTTCCGCTATTCGCGAGATGTAAATCACGTAAAATTCAACGTTCCGTCCCTTGCGGCGCATCTTGCGCACGAGCTTTTGAATCTTGCCAGAGGACATAAGTAGACAATGAGGACGTCGATCATGGATCTAAGTCTCCACCGCTCTTCCGTCCATCAGGATTAAAACACGCGTCGTGCCGAACTGTAAAGAGGCTTGCTCGTCGTCTAGCCATAGTAAACCGAGTACCATATAAGCAAAGCGTAAGTCACGTAAGACGTAAAAAGTCTGTTGAAACTCATGACGAGCCAACTCGAAGGTGACGTCACAAACTTTCGAATAAGTCACACGTTGACCGTTAGCAAGTCGAACAGGAGTCTTGGCCTTAGACTTACGAGTCGACAGAGAAAAACGTCTTATAAAATCTTCTCACATGAACTCAAGAGTCGCAGCGCCGTTGACTAATCCAAAAGTTTGCGGTCTGCCATCATGCATTTCCACTTTTAACTCGGTTCGAGTCATCGGACGAGCTTCCGTGAGGTTCGTCACCAAGGGAGAAACTTCCGTGGGAAAATATCGTAGCGTCGCGATGGAATTTACATGGTCGTCTGGTGGTACATGTACCGAGGTGAGTTCATCAGGAGTTGTTGTCGGGGCCGAATCGTAAAAAAGGATATTCAGCGTCGACTAACCACAGCTGAGCATGCCATGGAGATAGGGGAACCACCTCTTGTTGGGTCGGATCGTCAAGGAACTCAAAAGTAAACATATGTGTCCTTATTGGGAATTCTAGGTAAAGTTTCTAGTGTCGAGTGAGCTCGTTGAGCTTAGCCCACTTAGGAAGAATAAACACAACCATCGTAGATGCCGTAGCCGTACGCCTAGAGCTCTCGAAATGACGACCGATTTGAACCGCTAACTCCGTGAATGGATTGATGAACACACGTTTCCCACTCAAGTCTCTCTCCATGACAAAGTCACTCGGCGAGTAGTGAGGTAAATCACCGTGCGAGTTAAGACCCTCGTCATCATCACAACCTTCCAACGTGAAGTCAAATTGCACGTGCACATGTTCGAAAACATAGTCAACCAACTTCCAATAAATTGAACGTATGGTTACATGTCTACGACTCTCTATGTTTGCTCGGTCGACGACAACCATTTGCTGATTTAGGAAGTGTCGCAACTGTAGTCGATGGAGGTGTCGAGTGTGATTCGACCGCCTTTGTCGCTAACATTGTCTCATGACAACAAGTAGATGTAGCCGGTTGCTCAAGTTCGTCTGACGAACGACCATGCCACCATCATTTTTGCTTGGTTGGTGCGCCGACCGCCTCCTTGCCTTTCCCCAACGGGCATTGGAAGACACGGTGTCCCTTCTTGTGGCATTTGAAGGAAAGCCCCTCCTCTTGGTGTCGCTTGAGGTCCTGAGGGGTTAAAGCTCTAGCGATGGCGTTAAAGTCAATTTAGCCAGTGTTTGGAGAAGATCGACCACGGCCTCCACATCCACCTCCGCTTGCACGACCTCGACCAAACCTTTATCCTTCACCTCGTTCCCAACGTTTAGATGCCTCGACCATAGCATCGTCGTTAGGTCGCTTTTTGGTAGGTTGTCCTCCTTCAAGGTTGTTGGATGGTTTGGTGCGGGCCTAGCGCACGACTTAAATGGGGCGAATCGGTCACGAGGTCATTCAGAATTTTGCAGCTCCACCAAGGGCAAGCTTTAACCCTTCTCTTGTTAACGGTGGGAATTGGCGTGAGTAAGGAGTTGAAAATTAGCTAGTCCATTGATAAACCGAACGCACAGAAGGTTATCCGCAAGAGGTTGTCGGGACCTTCGTAAAAAGTCATTGAGCATATGGATGTAGTTGGCGTAACTATGGTATCCTTACGTAAGTCCAAGCATGGCGTTAATTGCGTCATCCCGGATGTTAGGTAGTATGGACGTATTACGAGTCTCAGCCACCAGAGAGTCAAAAGAGTCTCGAAAGGAAGTCTCTTGCTTACGGCTAAGCCAACAAATGTGCATGGGTCAAAAAAACTGAGACGTAACCCACAAAACAACGTTGTACGAGTGGACGTTAATCCCAAGCATGACCAAGCGTTGAGGTTGCATCTCTAGCCATTCCTCAAGTGCGCGTGCGTCTTGGCATGATTGATAGGGATAGTTAATGGCAACTTTACGCTGCGTCTCGGTAAGAGTTGTGCTCAAACCATCTAAGTTGGTTGGTTGTAGGGGCCGGGACTCCCATGCGCAAGCTAGTCGGCGTCTCTCCACACATCTGATTAATGTAACCCTTGATTAACATCCACACATGGCCAGAATCGATGTCTGAAAACCGGGCCAGAAAAAATAATTGCCTCGGTAACGACGTGTCATCGTGAGAGAGCATCTGCTTAGAAATTACAGCGCCTCGAAACGCATCCCATTGAGCCACGAAACCAAAGTGAAGTAACTCGAACTTACGATGAGTAGAAAGAAGTAACCGAGTCTTAGACGGCGTAAGCGGAAGACCATCAATGTCAATCGATCTTGGAATGACGTAAGTACCATAAGGATTAGTGGTAGTCGACTAGGCTCGATCAACTTGCTCGACATTAGTTGGGGTTTGTAAGTTAGTTGTCACGTAAGGTACCGGAACAAATGCCGAGAAGACGCAAACGACCTGACGCTTCCATCCACGCAACGATACTCGAACAACATGATTGCTAATAAATAAGGTAAGATCATCGACGGTCAAAGTTAGGTCAGTTTCCTTCAGCAATTCGCGAACGGCAACGTCGACATGCTCTTCGTTAGGTAAATTCGAACCGGCAAGAAACCAAGTTTTACCGGTACGAGATTCACGATGTAAAACGAGTTTAATGTCAAAGGCTTTGGAACCTCCCACCGGCAGTACGACCACAACGTAAGTACCAAGTCCAACGGAAGCCATCTCGAATCAATCATTTAGCGTCGAACGAATCAAGCAACAACGAAAGCGTGCGTCGACCAAAGGGCTCCAAAACGAGTGTGGCAATTTTCCTTATGAGAGAGTGAGAGCTAACTGCAAACACATATATGTTTTATCATGCTTGTTTGCTGCTGTCACTGTAGGTGGAAGTGCATATGGAGGGAGAGATGAGAAGATGTTTGGTTGTTAGTGTTTATATTATATTATAATCGAACAAATGAATTGTTAAAAGGTTTTGTCACCTCCCTCTACTACGCTTGGCTTAAATGGGTTTTGCCTAGCTAGCTTGCACATGCTCTCGCTTGGTCCTCGTGCCATGTGCTAGGGCTCTCTAACGGTTGCAAAAGGCTAGCGACGCGGCTCGTTTGCATTGGGAATCTCGTCTAACGCGTCGTCTAGTTAGTTAGATTGACTGTGAGTACTTGTACGTACCGGGGGTACTAGTAGTACATCACGCATCCGTACCCTCGCTAAATTGCAATAGAAACCAGTGTGGCGGCGGTTATGTTGTAAGTAATACCGCATACGTATTAGTTGCAGATAGCTACTGTAAGCTATTCTAGATATGATTAGTACATGTCTAGATCGGACATACCGATAAAGTGTTTGACTCGGTACAGAGCTGTCGCTGGGCTACAGCTCTCTCACTTATGTTGTCCCGACACCACGCCTGTAGGCTGGTTGTCGCCTTAATTGTTCCGTTTGCGGGACTGTGACTGTAACTACGTTTGCGTACGTTATCTTCCACACTAACTGTGTTTGCATGGTTCAATAAGTTATGGGCCCCCGCCTCACGTCACTCACGCGCGACAACCTGGTTCGGCGAGCTGCGATCGACAGCTCTCCCGCAGAAGGCAAGTTTCTATAGACACCTAGTACTTTCAACTTGTAGTCGGCGGTATCGCCAGTATAAACTGCGATTTTAAAACCCGCCACCACCCTCTTAAGTCAGCCACCCGCCGGAGATAGCCAGCCACCCACACCGACGCACTCGTCGTGTGTGGACATGGTGCACACATGTCCAAGCTGGAGAACGGGGGGGTGCACTGTCGGGTGAATACGCATCCACAGGTCGCACGCCAGCCGTAGCTTACCTTTTATTTTTATTTTTTATCCTCGCCTAGCGAATCACCCACCAGCGCAGCGCTCCACCTGTCCTGGCCTTGGCCTCGACTTGTGCCCCACACTGGGTGGAGGATACAGAAAAGGTGCTCTGAGACACCCCGGGGCTACATGCCGAGGGGTCGGCGGGCATCAGGCCGTCTCTTTGCATACCGCTGTTAGGCACGAGTCCGGCTAGCGGTTTTTACCGCTGCCTGTTTTTAATCCAGCTCTTTATTTTTTCGCCCTCTGTCGAAATGGCGCAAAAAAACCCGCCTGTTGCACCTGTTGATTCCCCTGACCCATGCTCTCAGCAGAGCACTGTCCATACTACCCAGGGTGTTCTCGAGCTGCTACGTGTGCAACTGACGCGCCTTGACGCGTATCTCGACTCGCGGTCGGCCGCCATTGCTGCTCTTCCTGCTGCGGGTGCTATATCGCACCCCCCTGTAGCTCAGCGCCGCCGCGATGCTCACCTCGCACACTTTCCGGACGGCCACCACGTGCACACCCTCCCCCTCGAACACCCCCCGGATACTCTCGCGCTGATCTTTGCACAAGTGGCGCGCTTGACAGCTCGTTTCGACTTGCAGTCGGCCGCGGGTGCTGTTGCTGCTGCGGGTGCTAATCCGCACCCCCCTGTCGCTCAGCGCCGCCACGTCGCTCACCTCGCACACTTTCCGGAGGGCCACCACGTGCACACCCTCCCCCTCGAACACCCCCCGGATCCTCTCGTGCTGCTCGTTGCGCAAGTGGCGCACTTGACAGCTCGTTTCGACTCGCAGTCGGCCGAGGATGCTGTTGCTGCTGCGAGTGCTATTCCGCACCACCCTGTCACTCAGCGCCGCCACGATGCTCACCTCGGACACTTTCGGGACAGCCACGTCGTGCACACCCTCCCCCTGCTTGTGCATCCTCAGCCTGGCTACGCCCCACAGGACGCACAGTCAGCCATGTCTGCTGCTACCGCTGCAGCTCCTGTTGGCGACCCCGCCGTCGCACAACGCCGCCCCGATGCGCACCGCGAGCCCTCGCGCCCCGAACTCGTAGGTGAACACTTGCAACCACCCCCCCAATACCCCCCGGCTGATTCTATCCTACACAGCGACCCCTCCCATCACGACATCGCGGTTGAACAACTCCCGCCAACCCCCCCCCACCCCCCCGTTGGATATGTCACTCACCACCCCATACCTCTCATCCCGGAGGCGCCCTTTCACGGCGTCCCCCCCTCCCGTATTCGTACGCCCCGCCGTCCCCAATGGCTGGCCGCTCTCCATTTCCCGGTGGCCCACCTCTACTCTTCCATGGACATCATTCTTCCCCAGCCCAGCGTGGCGACCACAACCCCCGTGGCCGTCGTCGCCCCACCGTTGACCCCATAGTCATCGGGCGACCGACACACGCAACCCCCGACTTTGACCTAGACGTCCACCCCAGTCTCTTGGGCAGCCCCCACTACGCCCCCGTCTGCACGCGCCCCGCTGTCTCCCCGGTCTTGCGCATCCTTGGCTCCGCCCAAGCCTCACCCACATAGGCACATTGGCGCGCTCTGCAAAAGGTCCTCCGCTCCCTTCATGGCACCATTCACATGCGCCTGACGTTGGGGGGGGGCCTGGACCACAGCCTCCAACTCACGGGCTTTGCCGACGCTGCCATGCTCACCAAACTCCTCCCAAGACATGCACTTGCAAGACACCGAAGTGCGATCATTGGAGGACAAGACCCAATGCAACGCTTCATCCCGTAGCTACCTGCAGGGGGAGTGTTGTAAGTAATACCGCATACGTATTAGTTGCAGATAGCTACTGTAAGCTATTCTAGATATGATTAGTACATGTCTAGATCGGACATACCGATAAAGTGTTTGACTCGGTACAGAGCTGTCGCTAGGCTACAGCTCTCTCACTTATGTTGTCCCGACACCACGCCTGTAGGCTGGTTGTCGCCTTAACTGTTCCGTTTGCGAGACTGTGACTGTAACTACGTTTGCGTACGTTATCTTCCACACTAACTGTGTTTGCATGGTTCAAAAGCTAATTGCAGACACAAATATGTTATGTCATGTTCTGTTTTATCGTTGCTAAATTGCAAGGTGGTAGTGCGGGTGGGAAGAGATGAGAAGATGTCTCACTGCTTGTATTTTTAGCTGTATATTGAAACTGAACAAAGGGAATTGTTAAATGGTTATGTCACCTCCCTCTAATGCACTAGGCGTATAGTCTTTGCCTCGTTAGCTTGCACGTGCTCTCGCTTGGCTTACGCGTCAGGTGCTAGGGCTTTCCAACCGTCATCAAAAGACTTGCGACGCGTCTCGTCAAGTCTTGGGAATCACATTATGCATTGGAAACCTCGCTTGGCGCGTCGTCTGTCTAGTTAGACTAAATGTGCGTATATGTCGTGCGTACCGGGAGGTAATGGTAGTACAATACGCATTTGAACCCTTGCCAATATTGTAGTAGCGACGTACCCATAGTATGAAGGCGTGTCACGGCCCGAGATGAACCCCCACCTTCCACAAGTGACGTACCCACGATGTACATCCTGCCGATGGAAAAGCACGAATTGAATTTAATAACGAGTACACGTACAATGTATAGCAATGTATTGTTGCAAGACTGTACTCGTCACACAACGTCTTGCGCGGGCTGTCCGCTGCCGCGGACGGTGTGGAGGCCGCTTCTTCCTCGGCTGAGATGCCTCCTCCCACTACGGCGATCTTCGCAAGTGCCATGGACCACAAGCGTCCCCGTGCTCCCTCGCGCGGGGCGTGAGGCGCTGCCGCTTGTCGACTCCACGTGTCGCGTTTGCGACGTTGCGTGGGAGTATCTTGCGTTCTCTCTTGTGGACATGTGCTCATTGTAGTGCTTCCCCTTTGCCGTGCCTTGGATTCCGTGACCCTCTTGTCACTCTTGCCCTCTTGGTTCACCCCCCCCCCCCCCCCCCCCCCCCCCCCCCCTTTCCATGTCCCCGTTCTTGTAGCGCTTCGTCTTGCAAGAATAAACATTTACTGCCCTAGTACCAGAAATTCCAGTATAAATAAAAGGTAATTATCTTATGATTATGCGGTTTGTCAGCAAAGGGTACATAGACTTTTCTTGTGCTAGTTACAAAATTGATCTAGTCGCCATTTCGTAATAAAAACACCAACTTGTTTTCAATGTCGCTAATAAAAGCAACCACACCATTATTAAGAAAAAGCACATCATATCATTTCATATATGGTCATATTGAAATTATAGAGGTTTAAATTACACTGGGGGCGAGAATAGTCGGGCGTTGCCACGACGTTACAAATTCTAACCGCTAGAGTACGCATGACATTGTGGTGAAAACACAGACATGCGTTACCCCTATATGACGCGCCGACACACAGAGGTCGTCCACCTTCGGCCTTTGCGCGAGCACATCTCACGCAATGGCATCTAGACTCTCGCAGTCTAGCAAGGTGATTGATCTCTACTAGCACACGGTGTAGCTACTATCGAAAACATTCACACGGCAACTATGGCAGACAATCTACCAGAACACGTGTACCCAACGGGGGACGACAGCGGAGACATCAGGGCGCCACCATGTGCAGCGCAGTTTGAAAACTTGTATAATCTTGTTAAACATCTGCTCCTAAAGGTAGACGGTACTATTTGCAGAACTCGACATGAGGTTCGGAAAATATTCGATCGACCGCTTCGCCTCGGCCCTCAACACCCTCCTACCCCGCTACAACGCAGGTTGGAAAGACCCCACGTGCGAAGCCGTGGACGCCCTCCACTTCCCAGACAACGACAAGCGCGGAGAAAACAATTAGTGCAACCCTCCCTGGCCCCTCCTACCCAACCTCGTCCAAAAACTGCGACAGAGCAACGCAGTAGCTACCGTAGTCGCCCTTCGCTGGACATGAAATGTATGGCATCAGGTGCTTACCGAGATGGCTTCCGAGGAAATTATCATCGCTCCCCGTCGAGACTTGTTCCAACGAGGGCGGCGGGCGCTACGCGGTACAACATGCAGTCCACACTAGCCTTTGACAATATTCCGCGGTCCCTTCCGGCTTGGCTCTACCTGCGAAGAGGAGCGGTCAGTGCTACGTTAGCACTATTTACGGGAATAGATAGTGAGCCAAGGATCCCACACCGCCAGTCCGGCCGTCAAACACAGTATAGGGTATAGGGTTACCGTCACAGTCACCACAAATCCGTGGATCGAGACGATGAAACCGTACATGACCAGAATTCTCGGCTCTGACGCACTCGGCGCGACGACCCTAGCCCTACTCTCCGCATCATGGGCACCTAGCACGGCAACAACGTACGGCACTATTATCCGCCGCTACTTCGATTTCTGTGCGGAACAACAACTCGCGCCGCTCGCTGCCACACCGGCGCACATGGCACGCTACGTAGCGTGGCTGGGACAACTAGGTACCATCAAGGCCTCGAGTCTCCAGCCTTACATGTCAGCAATCAACGGCTTCTTAAAAGACCACGGCCTCGAAGCAATTGCCCTCCGAGACTTGGTCGCGAAGGTGAGAAAAGGTCTCGCCGCCTCACAAGTCGCGATTGACGACACGCCGGTACGGGTTCACCTACCCGCCTCCATTGTCGTCAAAGCCCTACGCATGGCCCAAGCCCTACGCCTCCAACTCACGGCGGCGACTTCGTGTGAAATGCTCCAAGCCAGCCCAACACGAGATCAAGTACGGTTACTACGGGCATGTACTACCGTGGTACTACTCTCCTTATTTTTCAGTCGAGGGGGCGCATGTATAGGCTGCTTAACAGAGGACCTCGTCGCCTCCAAGGTAGACGGACTACGATTATACCACCGTACAAGACAGGGCCATCGCGAAGTGTCAGCGGAGCGCAAACTACTATGTCACCTCCCTCCCACACTACACACCGAGGTAACTCACATGCTACTGTTCTTCGACACTATTCGACACACGCTCTCGGGAGGAAAATACCCGACAGCGCGTTGGGCGATCATCACCTCGGAACGACATGACAAATGGACAGCCAACACGCTCAATGGATGGCTCACCGAGGTCACTTCGGCATTGCAAGAACGACCCCCAGACGGTTTCAACTGCACATCGCATTCCCTATGCAAAGGGGCTGCGACAGCCGCCTACATCGTCGGCGTTACGCTACAATAGATCAAAAACTTCGGTGGCTAGTCAACGGAGTCCAGCGTCGTCCTCGACTACATCGACCCGACCGCCCTTGCATGAAGATCGGAGTGGTTCCTTTTCGGCTGGCTCACACCGTGGGGTGGCCAACCTACGATGAATAACCCGCCCAATGGCGACAACATGGCAAACGGAGCTTCCCCTTGCTTTGTAAATGGTCAGATTGAAATTATAGAGGTTTAAATTACATTGGGGGCGAGAATAGTCGGGCGTTGCCACGACGTTGCAAATTCTAACCGCTAGAGTACGCATGACACTGTGGTAAAAACACAGACATGCGTTACCCCTATATGACGCGCCGACACACAGAGGTCGTCCACCTTCTGCCTTTGCGCGAGCACAGCTCACGCAACCCTCCCTCCCGATTCCCTCAATTAGCGTACGTACCGGGCCATGGGCCCCTTGCGGGAAAAAATGTAAAAGATCAACACTTTTGGCAAACGGAGCCTCCCCCTCACCTGCTTTGTAAATCCGAAAAGGAAAAAAATTCTGTACTCATCATCTCGTGCTGCTCCTGCTCACAAAGTTATCCATCAGTACCCGTACCTGTAGTTTTCGGTACTTGCCGCGCGTGTCTTGATGCATTACTATTATTCTGCGTGGC
>JAPMLY010002500.1:0-2500 GCA_026401115.1 Tetraselmis chui
CAGGGAGAGTGAAGTTATCTGCTGTGTTTACAGTATGACTGCGGATGCCGGGTTGGGGAGTGTGGAGGGGGGTGCGGGGTCTAACCTCGGGTTCGTCCTGGGGGGACCTAATGATGATAGTCGGCCTGATTGGCCGGGGGTGACCTGTGGTGGGGGTTGGCCCTGGGGGAGGCGGTGATGGCCGGTTGAGTGCCTGAGGGCTCCGAGTCGTCCTCCGGTAGGTCCGAGTAGCCGTCGAGGTCGAGTTCTTCTTCATCAGGAGAACCGGTTGGAAGGGGGAGGTGGGCTGGGTCAACAGGACGGAGGGGAATAGCAGGGTTGGAGGGGGGGTTGTGGTCGGGAAGGAGTGGGGGGGAAGGGAGGGCCTGTTGGTGAGTGAGTGAGGGGTGCGGGGGGGCACGAGGTGGGGGAGACTGGGAGGGTTGCTTGCGGGGGGGACGAGAGGGCTTGGTAACTCCTGTTGGGGGTGCGGGTCTGAGTGAGGGGTCCGTGGGGGGGCGGGGGCGGGGAGGGGAGGCTGCAGATGAGAGCGGGGTAGGGGAGGAAGGGGTGAGTTGTGTGGGGCAGGTAGGAGGGGGGGCGAAGGTATAAGTAGGGTTGGGGGGGTCGGGGAGGTGGGTGGGTGTCTGAGTGAGGGGGGGGGCTGGGGGTGGTGAGGTGGAGGAGTCCATGGGGCCAGAGGAGTCTTCTGTGAGAGTGGGGAGAGGGTGGAGAGTGGTCTGAGGAATCGTGGTGGGGGCTGGAGGGTAGGGGGGTGGGTGGCCGTGGTAGGAGGAGGTGGAGGCGGGTTGTGAGGTGGTAGGTTGGTGGAGGGACCATGTGGTATGTGATGGGGGGGCCGGGGTGGTGGTGAGTTGTATGTCTGGAAGGGAGGAGAGGTCGAGGGGTAGGTCAGTGTCATCCTGCATTTGGAAGTCAGAGGGGTCCAGGTCCCAGCGGCTGGGAACGTGGTTGTCGGTGAGGTGGCGGGACCATTGGAGGAGTAGGGCGGGGGGGTTGCGGTGAAGTGTGTGTCGTTTAGTGATGGTGAGAGGGGGTGGGGAGGGGGGGGTGGTGAAAATGGGGTCTGTGAGACGGGCTTTGCCGAACGTGGAGTAGTGGTGTGGAGTGATGATGAGGGAGCAGGATGATTGAGTGCGAGCGCCTCGATGGGTGTATGTGTGGGTCAGTGGGACCGTGATAGTGCCGTTGGTTGAGATGAGGATGCAGTACATTTCGGGGCTGAGGGAGATTTGTATGCTTGTGGTGATGGTGGAGGAGTTGGAGGGGTGTGAGCGAAAGTATGAGCCGTCCGGGAACTTTTTAAGGGTCGTGTAGTGATAGAGGCTGGGGGGGTGTTGGGGGGGGGCGGTGGTTGTGGGTGTGTTGTGTGTGAGGTATTCGGTGGCTGTTTGGGACAGGAGGGTGTGTAGCCAGTGTGATGGGGGAATAGTGCCGTCGGGATGTATGCTTGGGAGGGAGAGAGATTGGCGGGACTGTATCAGGACTGTGGTGAGGCATGTGTCAGCCCATGAAATGCCGGGAACAAGGCCAGAGACGGGGGGGGGTGTGATGGTGATGGTGTGAAGGTGATTGTCAGGGGGTACGGTTCCAGGAGGTGTGAATGAAAAAATGGGATGGGATACAGGACCGGATTGTGAATGAATGGGATTCTTGGGCAGGTGGAGGATATTCACCCAGAATGAGGAGGGGTCGGTCTCGATCGGGGTTGGGGTGTCCAGCGGTTGGATGGCGTCCGCGAATTGAAGGATGAACTGCGCTTGTTCGGGGAGGTCCTCGAGTCTGCATTGTGGGTGAGTCGAGGGGGCTGATCCGGTTGAGGTGAGAGCCGCTGTGAGGTCGGAAGTGAGGAGGTCCTGTAGGAGGGCGATCACCTCTTGGCCGGTGATACCGGAGAACAGGGGGGATCGGATTTTTACACGACGACCTGAGACTTCAGGAGCTGAGGCGTCGCGGAGGAAGCGAATTTTCTGCTGACTCAGTTGTCGCAATAGTGAAGGGGAGGAGGTGAGAGAGGGGGGCACTGGACCGGCCGAATTAAATTCACGCTGGTGTGAAGTTAGTTGGTACAGGAGTCCTACCGTTATACAGGAGGTGGGGATAGCCAGGCAGACCTCCTGGAAGCCCGAATGGAGTTCGACCGGAAGGGGGGTGCGATCGTCGCTTTTCGGGGCTGTCGGGTGGTGTGTGCGAGAGGAGTTCGCTGACCAGCGCGTGTGGTGGACGAGTTCCTTGCCAATTATATTTTTGATGCGGTTGGGGAGATCGGTGAGGTCGTTGACGCATTCGAGGAGCCAGCGACGGGCCACCGAGCAGGCGGATGCGATCGGGTCGGGGTGCGGAGGGTCCGGCATGAAGACTCCATGGAGCCAGAAGCGGGCTATGTGAGGGGGGGTGGAGGAGTACTGGCCTGTAAGGAGGAGAGTGTCGATCGTTCTGGTGGAGAAGTCGTCGGCCTGTCCGGGGTTTTCAGTTGACCGCGGGATGGACAGGACAAGGG
>JAPMLY010002500.1:7500-47854 GCA_026401115.1 Tetraselmis chui
GAGCGCAGCGGAGTTGTTTGGGGAGGGCACGACGGTGACGGCGGGGAGCGCAATGGAGTAGATTGGGAGGGCCACGATTTCAAAAAATTTGAAAAAAGGGACCAAAGTCAACTCATTATCCGACAACGCAATAGCGCGGTACGCATGACTTCATTTCAGCGGCTCCCGTACACTTGAGTTTCCCGGTAAAGGCAAACTCAACTCAAGTAATATATGACAAGGGCCTTAGTAGGCTACAATCATGAATAGTTTGCATGCCAATACGAGTGGTATGAATGGCTCGCTCGATACCAGCTATGCCTGCCTTGTATTTGAAAAATACATGGAAGTCACTTCTTTTGTTATTATTGGGAGCTCAGCAAGGCAAACTTGATGCGGACCTCCGCACTTCCGCTTTGCTTGGCACGCCTTCGGTTAAGTCGGTCCATGACTATTATCCCTTCGCCATGGAGGATGGGGGCCGGTTGGCGCCGATGGCGGCTGAGTTGGTTGATCGCCTAGCTATTTTGGTGGATGTTCGTCGCTTCCCTTGCATGGGTGCCGCTGACTCTCGTTCCTTGCGTTCCGACAGTTATGTCCGTATGCATCATTTTGTTCGTCGATCTACTTATGTTCCGTTTCGGCGTTTTTTGGGGGATGTGCGACGTGAATTCATGCAACGTCTTTCTTCTGCTCTTCATGGCACTCTGGGTTCCTATCTCCGCGACGCTTTTCAGGAGGGCAGTGCTGATGCTGTGGCATGCCTTCCTGTTCCTCGGGCTTAGGTTTTTTCCTCTTTTCTTCTTTTTGCTTGGTGGCCTCCACTGCTTTTTCTTGTAAGAAATTGCGTTTTTTGTTACTATTGCTTTGTAGGCGAGTGGTAATTACTGCGGTTTCTTACAGTTACATAAGAACAATGTCGTTCATCCGCAGTGGGCCGAGGAACGACGGCCACTGCGACTTTCGTCACCTCGTCAGCGCTCACTTTCACAGTCCCACACGCACATTCCTCTCGCAGTCGTTGAACTCACCAAAGTTGAAGCACCATGTCAAAGGTACGCAGTGGGCATAATATGTTCTCTACACTGGCTCAGCTGCCACCCCGCGTTGGCATGCCAAAGCCTACACACGCCTGTCGCCTTTTTGTACTTAGCAGCAGAGTAGCGGTTCAAAGAAGACCTGCAGCACTCGTATGCACACCTAGGCATCAAATCAGGCGCGGTGTTGAACAACTTGTTCCACCAATACTTATGGCCACCAAAGTAAAAAGTTACCATATGCGCTCAAAGTCGTTGGCTTGCGCCGGCCCGCGTCGTTACTTCACAGTTCTCAGCTCTGTGGCGCGAGCGCGGGTGCTGCGAGAAGGCGGCTTTGGGCCGAACCCTTATTCTCCGGCCTTCCGTCCTTTCTTTCGGGCGGTCGCCGCGGGGACCCACGGCAGGAATTTATGGTCCTGCGTATTAACGATGCGTCTAAAAACTCTTCTCTAAGATACCTCCGCCCGTAAACTAACAGATTCTTCTCGCCGCGTGCATCCGATCCTGTTGATGCTTGTGTCCTTATCTTCTGCAACCGCGTCCACCTCTCCATGTTTATGTCATATTAGGGCTCAGAAACTGTGCACAGTAAGGCTGGACTACTGTCTTTGGCAAAAGTGTAGAGAGAGGCAAGGTGTACATGGGTAAGGGGAACGCACACACGCGCGCGCGCACGCATAAGGTAGTTACATATCTGCGCTCTGTGGCGGCCTTATTTGTAGTGGAAGTGTGTAGCAGATGAAAGGAAGGGAGGTTCGGTTGCTTTGTGAGGAAGTGAGGGAGTGTCGCTTGTGTGGCCCATCGTAACTTGTGCTGGCCCGCTGTAGATCGTGGAGATCCAGCAGGCCTACAAGGCCGCGAAGGCCGCCGGCAAGCATGTGCACATGTTTTCGTGGGTTCCCCCTCCCTCCCCCTTGACTCCTTGTCTGTGTGTGTATCTGTACGTATATGTGCGTTTGTAAATGTGGACCTTTGCATGTGTATGTGTGGGTTGGCAATTGTATGTGGGTAGTGTAAGTGAGTGAAAGCTATTGGCTTGTGCTGGGGTTGCAGTGGCGGCGATGCCGTGACGTCAAAGATGATCCCGCTCATGTTCGCCGCTGGCGGTGCCTACTTCACGGTGAGGGCTCATCGAAAATCGCCAATGTCTGTATGAAGTGCACTGCTGCGGCTGCTGCTGCTCTCCACCCCCTCCCCCCCCCCTCCCTCCCTCTTTCTCTCTCTACCAAATGCACAGCTGCTGCTCCCCCCCCCCCCCCCCTCTCTCTCTCTCTCTTTCCCTCTCACTCTCCCCTCTCTGTCTCCGTGTCCAATTCATATAAATTGTGTGAGTAAATTGTTTTGACTGTTGCTTTCAAATACCCTAGCCGAGCTCCACCCCCTTGACATGCCCCCGAGTTATGCTGCTTTTGTGCTCAGTTAACTCACGGGGTGGAATATCTTGCGTTCTCCGATTACAAAAAAATGAAAGAATTGTCAAGCTCGGCCTCATACACCGCGCGAGTGATGTGTGAGCTATTTAAACATCATCGTCTCGTCGGCTCTCGATTCAGCGTTTTCGTCACTTTTACAACGACCTCTTCCAACGACAGTTTTTCCTGTATATTTAGTCGATCGATTTGCAGCATTTGTGTATTTCACAAATTGCTTTGCGATATTGTTACTTCATCTCCACCTCGGCATATATTATGTTATCGTCCTTTGTGAACCCTTAGTCCACGACCCTACTCAATCGGCTCGTCCTTGGGCATGCCTACGTCCCGTGCTTGCTACTCAAACGGTAACCGTCAACTGTTGAGTATATGATTTTACACGTTCCACATTTCCATTGTCTCTCCACCCTCTCTCTTTCCTGCTCACCTCGGCATTCATTTTCACCTAGTACGGAAGCTGTGCTATCGTGTGGGCATTATTAGCATGTGTAGTGGACCTTTCCAGCTATGTTGCGTTTTTTATTACCGTATGCGATTCACACTCTCCATTTTGCTCAAAACATTCCGTTCCCCCTCCACTGTGCAGGCGACCGGCCTCTTCAAGGCCTACACCGGCTACGGCAAGGGCGACCTCTAAGCCCGTTCATTAACACTCTCCCTCTGAGCCTCAGCCCCCCCCCCCCCCCCCCCCCCCCTCCCCCACCTCCTCCGTGTCTCACCTCGTCATTGTCACACACAATCATGTCGGTGTAGGGTGTGCGATTGTAACGGTTCCCCTTTCCGCTATCCTCCTCCCTTAGGCTCGGCATGGCTGAGGGTGCAGCAACATGTGAGGGGATGGGCAGACTCTCACCCCTCAACTGAATATGCACAGGAGCATATTTGGTCCTCAGCTAGAGATCTTGAGTCATTGTGGACGCGGAGAGAACATGTTCCCGAAGTCATCTGTGCATCTGACTCTCCTTCGGTACCCTGGGTACTTCAGAGTCCCTTTTCCTCGCCCGTTTGGGTCGATGTTCTAAAGGAACCGACTTACTGGTTGAAGAGGAACGCAGCATCGGGTGACAGGGCAAGCGCAGTGTGATAGTGTGTGTATTTTTCAGCGGTGTTAGCGGGTGAAGTCGATGTTAGCGGGTTAAGCTTTTAAGCGGTTGTGGTGGTAAGCGGATGTTGCAACAGGATCGCCATCAGTCACAGGACGAGTGGTGATCGGATACCTCCGCCTTCGTTGTTGTCATACGCTGCCATTTGTTCTTGGAATGATTCTTACAGGTTCGAAAGTACAGGTACACCCGTTTTCAACGAACTCGATTTAGCGGCTCTTCCGTTGCTGATTTCCGGTCTGTCATTTTCCTTGCTTAAGCGCAGCCCTCCCGGTTAGGACATTGGGTGCGCACACACATCAGGGGGACGCCAGGCCGTGAGCGTGTAAGCTGCACGCTGGCGAGTACTCCATCAGTGCCGGTCGATACTTCTTTGTCGACAAAATAGCTTTACCTCGTCGACCCTTAATTCCCGATTTTCTGTTGCTCTCTCGTTTGGGACTCGCCGACCTCCCGTAAACGTGCAGCCCACCCAAAACATTATCTCCCCATTCCGTCGAATCACGTAGCTGCGACCTCACCGCGCGTAGGGACGATAGGAAACGAGCGCGCTCAGATTCCAGCTCGCAACCCAGCGAGGCCAATCGGTCTGCCAAATCCTCGTTCACGTTCCACAGTCGTCGTAACCCCGTCTCGTTGTCAGAGCTCGTCATCGGGGTGCTGACTTCATCACTGGCAGTACCGCCTCTGACGCTCGGTTGACCTCCTCGCCTCCGAACTGGGCTAATCGAGCGTCGCAGATCGTCCAATATGTGCCGCCGAATCTCAGCTTGAATGGCTTCGCTGTCGTCAGAAGAGTCAGTAGAGCGAGACAGAGACGGTCGCTTCGTAAGGCTTGCAGAGTTTCGCGCCCCGCTCACGCGCACCGACTGCCCGCCGGCTTCAAATCCACTCTTCGCAGTCGATGATCTCCGCTTCGTGGGACTTGTTGAACGTCGACCCCTGGCTAGTTCATCTCCCATAAGGAATCCTCCGGTATTTGAGCCTCTAGACGCGCCAGACGCCCGCTTCCTGGGGCTCGCCGACTCGTCATCAAACAGCAGATCCTTCATCACGGCGCGCGCCTTCATCGAAGATATCGATGTACGTTTCTTGGGACTCACCGACCGTCGAGCCGTTGCCGATTCTTTGGTGGTGAAGTAGCGCGCTTCATTGTCGTCGTCCCTTGAGCACGATGACGTGCGTTTCTCGGGACTCAGAGACCGTCTAGTCTCACCAAGCACCTCACCGAGAGCGCCCGGCACCATCCTCTCCCGCCGAATCACTGGGTCATAGGCGGGAGTGGGTGCGGAGTCCGCCTGCGTCATCCCTAACGAACACTTCCAACCACGCTCCTCCAGTGCCGCTGTACTCACCCTGGCACTTTTGATCGATTGCTGCGCCATCGTCACCGAGTCGCTCACCTCTCCGCTCCCTTCGCTCGTACTGTATGACCGCCCTGGACCTCTGCAGCCGTCGCGTAAACTCTTACTGCTCCCACGCCGCCGTGGACCCGGACTCGCAGACCTCCTTCGGCTGTACACGTTCCTCCTCGACGGGGAGTGGCCGCGAGTTGGTGTGCCGGGTCGGCTCACCTGATTCTTCGCTCCATTTTTTCGCTCTCTCTCTTTCACAGCGGCTTCGCGTCGAGCCTGACCAGATCAAAATTAGCTTCAGAAAATTTGTTCACTGTCAGTAATTAAAGAACCGAGTAATAAACTTCTCTCGCACGTGCACGCACTGCCTGGGTAGCGAAGAGAAGTAGCGATATCTGGTGGAGAAAAGTCGGTGGAGGCTGAGACGACTTACAATCAGCGTGTCATACCAGCCGAGCGACGCACCCTCCAGATTAACCTCATCAGTGGAGCGGTGAGTCATGTCGAGTCGAATAACTTATCGAGTTTTTCCTTTCCACCAAGAAACTCAAGGATTTCCCAGTCCCCACGTCGAATAGTTCTAAGGTGGGCAATAAGCGGGTGAGTACCAGACTCGAGACGAGATGGTCGACGGCCAACGGTCCATATATATGACGTGTGTACTTTATTGCGGGTGAATTGAAGACTATGATGCAGCTGCGCCGTGCTGGAACGGCAAGTAGTGAAGATAGCACCCGGCCTTGTCGATACTGGGTGTGCACAGTGCGTGAGGGGAAGCACCGCACGGATGTCGACTAGTGGCGTTCTCCAATACTGTTGCGCTGCTCCGCGGCTTGCGGTTGATATAACGAGGGTCACAGCTTGGTGGAGTTATCGATTGTGCGCCGTTAAACGGTCCGGGATAACCAGTATAAGTACATCAGAAAGTACTCGTATTCGCCCGGCTCTGTCGATATACGTGCATACGTGATAAAACATTTTTACAAGAAAAGGCAAAAAGGAAACCACGACGCAAAAAGGAAACCACGAAGCAAAAAGGAAAAAGGAGGAAAAAACCCGCACAAGCCTAAGCCTGAGGAACAGGAAGGCATGCCACAGCATTAGCACTGCCCTCCTGCAAAGCATGCATGCGAATATGTTGCATATCATCGATCAATCGCCCTTGCTCGCGATGGAGGGCACAATTATAGTTGGGGAGGAAGTTGCCCGCCTAGTAGGAGAGTAGCCTCACCTATGTGTGTCAAATTGCATGTGGAGCAAACTGATGACACAAATCTGTTTTGTTCTGCTATTGCTTCTTCTTATAGAAGTGCAAATGGAGAGAGATGGAAGATGTATAACTGTTAAGCGTTTTATATGTTAGATTGTAATTGGACAAAGGGATTGTTTAAATGGTTATGTCCTCCCTCCACTCCACTAACTAAGCTTAAATATGTCTAACCTAGCTAGCTTGCACATGTTCTCGCTTGGTCCTCGTACGAGGTGCTAGGGCTCTCGTAACGGTCTAAACAAACGAGCGACGCGGCTCGTTTGTCTCGAGAAATCATATTAGCGCGTCTTGTGGCTAGTTAGATTAATTGTGCGTACATACATGTACGTACCGGGAGGTACCGATAGTACAACACAAAACACTATTCTCGCTAAATTGTAGTGGCGACGTAACCCCGTAATGTGTCCTTCCGATGGAAAAGTACGGATCAGATTAGTAACGAGTACATGTACAATATCTTGCAATGTATTGTTGCGAGGATGTACTCGTCACACTCGTACCCTCCCGCCCCACTTGAGAGATTATTGAGGATTTGAGGCTAGCTCTGGGGTCAACCTCCGTGGTATTGGATCCTTTACAAAAGCAATAATTTGGACTCGGGAGTGCGCGTAGGGTGAGCGTGCATGATGTCGTCGTACGCCCGAGTTTGCGCAAACGCGTCCCAATGGGGTGTTTCCATGAAATTTTGTAACGCCGGTACGGTGCGCTTCGTTTAACCGGTGTCAAACATATGGGATGTCGTCACCGCTAAAGTGCGTCATGAAATACTTTCCTCGTCGTCAAGGTAACAACTTGATGCACACAACAGAAATGTGAGAGACTTCGAACTCATCGTCATCACCTTGTGGAGTAGTCATTGGGACATCATGTCGACGAGAAGTTTTAGAGGAGCGTCATAGGTTGTTAATGTGAAACATTGGGAGTGAGCGTACTGTCGCTAGCAATTTCAATACGTAACTGTGTTTTCCAAGCAACTCATCGGGTGTAAAAGGTCCTAGCTGTCGATCATGCAGTTTTCGGTAAGGAAGAGGTTCTTGGTAATAGCTGTCACCTTTTCTCCTCGACCGTAGAGCGGGGCACTTGACGGTTCTAAACGAGCTTGCATCTCATCCTTGTGCAATTGTAACACCATACGTACAAGAGCGTGTAACTCATGTAGTAATAATTATCGCTCTTTTGCGTCTTGCGAAACTGGAATCGAAGGTTACATGTTGATCTTCATGCCAAGAGGCTCCTCTGGTGAAAAGCCAAAATTAACTTCGAAGGGAGTGTGCTCAATTCCAAGTGCACGATTGGCGTTGAACGCAAATTTTACATGAGGCAATAGGTATGTCCAATTTCAGCTATCGTAGCAGCAATACCAACGTAGAAGTAGCTGAAACGTGTTGTGAACGCTCTGCGTTATTCCATTCGTCTCCGGATGTCGGTTGGAAGACATGTTGAGTCGCGTGCCAAGGCGTCTCCACAATGTCTACCAAAACCCACTCGCGAATTTCGGGTCGCGGTCACCAAACAATACTCGGGGCTATCCGTGTAATTTGCAGACTCCTTATAAATAGAAAATAAGGGAAATGGTAGTTTCCTCTGTTGTTACGCTCTCTGTACACGGCAGAAAATGGGCCATTGGAGTCAGATGGTCCACCACAGTCAATACACTCTCAAAGCCATTGCTCACATGTAGGTGTGCTTAGTAGTCAAGCCCAACTGTGTGCCACAGTTTGGGTGGAACACGCAAAGGGTAAAGAGTCACAGCCATGTGTAGTTAAATCTTTGCTCGTGGACATACGACGTTGCACTCACAAAAATCTTTCACATCTTGGCGAATTCGTTTCCACCAGAATGTGTCGAACGCTTTAACAAGAGTGTTAGCAACTCCTTTTTGATCAATTGTCGAACTGTCGTACATCTCATAGATAAATCTCAGTCGGAGCTCAGAGTGCCGCGGGACACACAAGCGATCAATGCGCCAAAATTGTCAAGCTTTGGCTTCAATCCAACTGTCGTTCATCCACTCTACCTCGTCCCAATAAAACGAGTCTTGGGAGTGCCCCTCGCGAATAAGATCAGCGAAATCAAGGCTGAACCGCAATGTGTTGACAGTCATTAACTTTAACTGCGCGTCCTTTAACAACGGCTGGGACTTTCTTTGTAATTTTGTGTCTGACGGAACCTCACTAGCCCAAAATAATGGAACTTTGGCGTGAGGTACGAAGTCCAGTCTCTGATTTAACGGATCGGCTTCGTTAAGGGCTCCCTTGCGGTACGCAAGCGTCATCGTGCCCACAAACGCATGCAAGTCCCGCAAGTAAAGAGCTTGCCGCTTCTTCAATTTGTTGTTCGGCTGCCAAAGCCGATGTCGCAGTATGTCGTGGTCTATTACGACAAGGAACTCAGAACAACCTTTAACGTAACACTTCCAATAATGCGTTACCGCCTCGCTTACGGCCAAAGGCTCGAAATCGTACGCAGAGTAGGTGTTGACTCAGCTAATCAGCTTACGCGCTCAGTAAGAGACTTGTTGAAATCCTCCTCCTTGGTCGTGCAACATGATTGCTACAATCCCCGCTGTCGAAGCATATGGAACTACGGCAAACATCGCGTCGGAGCGTCCAGAAGGATGAGGCACTGCGCAAAAATGAGCCGTAATTAGATAATCTAGAAGGCTTCCAAACGGGCATGCGTCGGCGCAACCTTCTGTGGTTGGGACTTCCGCAGTTGGTCCGTCAATGGAGCCGTAAAGGTCGCTGAAGTGATGAATGAACTTGGCGTAGAAGTTGCAGAATTGCACAAAACTGCGAACCTCCTTCCTATCGTAGGCACTAGCAAGTCAGCAACGGCCTTGGATTCATGTACCTCTATAGATACCAATAATCTAATTGTTGATAAATTTGTGTACAAAGAAAGCACGAGTACGGAGTTATACGGGTAGGCCGGTAGGGTTATCGCCTACCCGGGAGCACGATCGATGATGAGTTTGAGGTTTGTTTATTTTTTCTAGGTCTGAACTTCTATTCTTAGTCGTGCTTGCAAAACGCCGCATGTAGAGGTTGCCGGTGCGGGTCTACTTGCCTTTCCCATATGTTGGGGCCGCAAACTAGTTCCGGCGCGGTACAAGCACCCGCCGCTGGTTTTTGTAGCCACCGTTGCCAAATTAATTAAAAAGAAAGCACAGGTGCCTCCAACTATCCAACAACGGTCGCCGAAAGTACTTCGGTACTTGAAAAAGGGTATGCGTTGTCGACCTACGAATAGGGCACCCAAACGTCCGCGAAATTCACTCATCTTTTGTGAGATTGCCCGTGACACTGGTGTATTGGTATTTTGGCATTTGCGAGCAATGTACACCAGGCCGGGAGAAGCGGCAAACCTCGCAATCTTGGCATCTTCGCCATGGATGGTAGGACTTGCCGTTATTGAAATTGAAATTGAAACTGTTTACAACATGTACCGTATGCGCCGGTTTACAACAAATACCGTATGCGCGGGTTGTTGTCTATGGGCCCTCCCAACAATGCCATATAGGAAACTTACAAGTCAGGGCTATATCGTTTACCACCTAATCTAACCTCTCCAAAGGGTGCTCGGGGGTTTTACTCCTCACCGGGGCGTGATCGATGCGGGGTGATGGCGGCGTGCAGTTAGGGGCCTGCGTAGGTGCATTGTGTGGAGGCGCGGCGATGATTGGTTGTGCGGGATTTAGTGCGGTAAATGAGTAGGAGATGATGCAGCCATTGGACAGTGTGCGTATGGACTTGTGCAATGATGCGTGATGTGTCGAGGCGTGCTTTTGAGATGAGTTTGTCAGGAGGGTCGGTGCGGAGGGTGAGGAGAGAGGTGAGACTTGCGATGGTGGATGAGTGCGATGTACCCGTGCGGATCATGACGATGGGGAGGATGTCGACTGCGGTACGTGGCCAATGCTGACGTATGGCATTGGCGAGGGGGGTGTATTTGGCACGAATCAATTGGACTGTGTGGGAGAGGTTGTGGTCCGTGGAATACTTTGATTCCCCTAACTGAATCTTTTAAATGGATGAGTATCGGCGGCGACCGTTCGTGTGACCGACGTATCGAGGTTCGAAGAGTCGGATAAAGTCGGGTTTGTGCGCGGGGGGTCGTAAGGCATCTCGGTGGGGAGGATGGCAGGGCACGAGGTTTGGGAGTCGGGCGAGAGGTCTTCGTCTGCAGCAACAAGGCGGGTGGGGGTTGCGAATGATTTGATGGGTTTGTTACCGAAGTATGCGGTGGTGGTCTCCCATCGGCTGCCGGTGTGGCGTTCCAAAAGGGGGAAGAGTATTTGTAGCACACTGTTGTGGCGGTCTTGTCTTAGGCAAGACATGATGAGGCAGCTACCGGCCATGTGGCAGTTGTTGGTGAATTGGCCGCACATGGGGCTACGCAGAGTGGGGTTGTGGGTGAGGAGGCGGGTGTTGTGTACGCCCCACATGAATTCTTGCTTGTGAGTGAATTGAGTAATGGTGAGTGTGGTGTGTTTTTTGTGGAATGTGAAGTCGGCGCCGTCCTCCTTGGCGCGGGCGAGGAGGGCACCATGCTTGGAGGTTTATGAGAGGTGTGTGTGTGTGTTTGGTGTTGTGTGTGTGTGCGTAAATCATTGGTTTTTTCCTCTTTTCTTCTTTTTGCTTGGTGCCTCCAGTGCTTTTTCCTGTAAGAAAATTTTGAAAACGGAAATGTACTACGGATTTTATAGGGCGAGCTTGTGCTTAGGCAACACATGCGTAGTACATGGGTACTTTCCCCGTTGTTGGATAGGTAATCGCAACGACGATAATATGATGCTGCGATTCGGATAGTACGAGAACACGGTGTTCAGATTTGTTTATATAATTTATGATATGTTCTTGGTATATCATTCAACTCCACGACCGTGTTGTCCACGTGCTTGAAGACTTCATGCTTGAAGCGGGGGCTACTAAGGGCCGGGACTTGCGGTTGGAGGTCCGCCTTATTCGGTCGGGAGCTTCTCGAGATCGCCCTGGGGATGTGGTTTGGTTAGATTTCATGGCTCCGCACCGTCATCTTGTTGTTGATGTGACGGTTACAAGTGCTCGCACGAACACCAATGTTCCTCGCATAGGTGCTCGTCTCCCACTCCATGGCAACCTTGCATTGAGAGCTCAGAATGGCAAACTTGATGCGGATCTCCGCACTTCTGCTTTGCTTGGCACGCCTTCGGTTCAGTCGATCCATGACTACTATTCCTTCGCCATGGAGGATGGGGGCCGGTTGGCGCCGATGGCGGCTGAGTTGGTTAATCGCTTGGCTATTTTGGTGGTTGTTCGTCGCTTCTCTGGCATGGGTGCCGCTGACTCTCGCTCCTTGCGCTACGACAATTATGTCCGTATGCAACATTTTGTTCGTCGATCTACTGTTCCGTTTCGGCGTTTTTGGGGGGATGTGCGACGTGAATTCATGCAACGTCTTTATGCTGCTCTTCATGGCACTATGGGTTCCTATCTCCGCGCCGCTTTGTAGGAGGGCAGTGCTGACGCTGTGGCATGCCTTCCTATTCCCCGGACTCAGGTTTTTTCCTCTTTTCTTCTTTTGCTTGGTGGCATCCACTGCTTTTTCTTGTAAGAATTTACTTAAATTAATGATATGTTTATCATGTTTAATTATGTACGACTATACAATATATTTAAGTACCATACATCTTTACATGATGTTCCTCCTGTGATCCAACCATATATTAATCTCTACTATCTAATATGTTATAAGTGGGTAGAGACAATAATCAAGGCGGATGATCACAGCTCAGATCGTGATTGTACATGTACCTGCTCCGATATATATGTGTTGAAATAAACACAAGTGAAGCAGCTGCGGGTCGCCCAGGGCAGGGCAGGTAGCTCTCATCGACCACAGGGGACATATCGGATTTGGTAGTAGTTTTCATCCCGGCATAATGGACTGGATTACAGGAAAACGAGATGAGCACGGAAAGGGAAAATGGGAGGGGAAACAAGAGGGCAAGAGTGACAAGAGGATCACGGAATCCAAAGCACGGCAAAAGGAAGCACTACATTGTGCACAAACCTAGCAGATTAAACTAAGGAAACTCCTAGGCCGCGCCGAGAATGCAACACGTGGAGGCAACAAGCGGCGCCTCACGCGCCACTCGAGGAAGCAAGGGGACGCTTGCGGCCCATGGCGCGGCAGTCCTCAAAAGAGCGCTTTTTATCCGGAAAAGGCACTATTTTGCCTAAGTCCCCAATGAATATTTAAAGCACTTCGCATGCACTGTAAAAATAACACAAATTGTAAATAAAACCATCACTGCACTTTAACCCAGATGAAGAGCTCACAAAAATGTTGCAGAGGGGCGATTGGGCATTCAAGGCCTCTGTGCACCCATACAAGGATGATTGCTGTGGGAGGGTGTAGGCCGGGGCGTGTCATTTTCGTGTCTTATTTCCGGCCTCAGCGGATTCTTTTTTGACGTAGCCCTCCGGTGTGACGTCAAACATACCCATCCTAAACATCGCCCGCATCATCTTGGCCTCCAGCGCACGGTAGCCTTTCACCTTCCAGGAGGGCGCGCTGGAGAGGCAGGTGCAGGGGCACTGCAGCTCGTGCAGACCCTGGCAAAAGCAACGCGTGCATGTATTGGGGTACACGTTGCGGTACAACGAACTGGCGGCCTGCGACAAAAAAATTTGGGTAAAAGTAACAAAAAGTCAGCCCATAGTTTGTGCCTCAACGCCTTTCTACCATTTGAATGAATACAAGAAATACTATTGTGGACTACATCCGGACAGATAAAATTAAAGAAAAATAATACCTTTCTAATGCTGAAATATTGTCTTATTCCCGTCCTTCCGTATATTTGCATCATGGTCAAGTCTTAATTAATCGCTTAATTGGGCGATCCAGTTCTTATCGGTTGTTGTACCCCCCCCCCATTGTTTTTTTGCCCCCCTTTTACAGAACTACTCTTGCACAGTTCACTATAAAAGCAATCCAAATGACAAACTTTCAGTTCCTGAGCAAGGCAACAACATTGCGACGAGGTTTAGGGTTTTATGGTATATTTGGAATATGGGGTTTAGGGCTTAGTGGGGAGATAGAGGGTGAGGCAACTAGCAGTACTTTATGAACAGGACATACATCCTGAAAGGGAAGTACCCCCCCCAGAAAGACATTTTTTTGTAAATGAACGGTAGCAGGATTTTGTGCAGCAGTGTAGGAGATGAAAGGGGTAGGTACATCGGAGCGCGGCCTTACCTTGAGAACCGCCAAATTAGTTTTGTCACCGGTGTCGGTGTCGCGCTCCATTTTGGCGAGCCGCTTGTAGTCATCCTATCAACGGGGCGGGGCGGGGGTGTGCTGAGGGAACCTTGAATGCAGGGGGTCCATTAATTAAACTGTATAGGCGCTTTTTCATTGATGTTATTGACTAATGATAGGAAAAATGACTGTTCCTTATTATATGACAAGAATATTCATGGTAAAGATTAAACAAATCGGGGATACCCCATATTTATTAGCATGACAAAAGGGGGAATGATGAAAAAATGGATTACAGGAAAACGAGATGAGCACGGACAGGGAAAATGGGAGGGGAAAGGATGAGGTTTCAATTTTGTAACAACTATTACGTTAGCATTGTTATAATGAACCGTACGCAGTCCGTTGGTGCCACTCATCAGCTCCAAATATTCATTTTGGAAAGGTACATGTTTGTGCTTCCGTAAATTCGTCAACAATGGTAAAAAATTCAGTTCATTTCATTGGCAAACAAACTCGCAATTTAAAATTGAAGTTGATTTATATAAATTTCTTTTATTAATTCGATCGCGGCTCAGGAACTCATGAGCAGCGCGTCCTTGAGACACAGGAGTTCAGCAACATAATATCCTCACAATCGATTGTACTCATTTAATAATCATCTCAAAAAAGCACTCACTCCTCATCCCATCGTTGCTACGTGTCTGACGAGACAATATAGTACGAAAACAACGCAACACAAGATACCTTATAGATATCATACTAATTCATTCATTAACTTGTGTGTATGTCATACAACCGGATTTTTGTAAAAACAATAGGGGGGGCAGCACCAGGTCGTTTTTTGTCAGCGAATCACAACGGCCTTCGTTTGGCCACAACTTTCGAAAGGACTCCCAAGTATGGGCAGACCCCTCTAACTGCGGCTCCTGACCGTCCTCGTTCAATATCTGCCGCACACATGCGACGCATCAGACACCTTCACTTGACGCCAAATAGACAATACTTCAAAGTATTCGGCGCGACCGGATCGCACAAGAGCAGAGGTCAGGTAGGCCCGACCCGACCAGCACATGCTGATAAGTTGGGGCTAATCAGCGCCCTCGAGCGGCGGGAGCGGGCCGCGCATCGTGGAGATAGCGACATATATATTTAAGTCAGCTAGGGCTGTCGTGCACCCTGTGTATGCGTATTCACCCGATAGTGCGCCCCCCCCCTTCGACATAGTTTTTTTTTTTTTTTTTTATCGTAGCGATAGACCCTGTTTGTCCTAGTATGAATTTTATAATGTTGTTACTGAAAGAATTAAAAAAATGTACTGAAAGAATTTAAAAAAAGAATTAAAAAACCCTAAACCTTAAATTATGTCCAACGGAAAGGGATGGACATGGAGCCCCCCCCGGCGTAAAACCCTATTCTTAAGACCTAGATGGTAGTATTGGGTACGCCCTGAGATAAAATCCGATTTATCGGTACTTATCGTAAATCATTTCATTTCATTTCAAATAATAATTCCCCGACAATGGCGATTGAAAAAATTAAAGGAATCGGGCGCTCATTTGTAAATCGAGGTGTTCACAATGTCATAGCTGCAATTGAATTGCCATAAATCCAAATGGAAATAAGCAAGACTAAAAAGAAGACATGTGACAAATGTGAGCAAGAAATAAAAATACACAAACAATGTGAAAACGGATAAAATAAACAACGCAAACATGAACGTTTTATTTTAACGAAAGCGACAACGTGCCAAACTAGACATTTGTTAATTAAGCCGTTAGCCCACTTTTAAAATCCTCAGAACACGAGAATAGGGGTTAAAAAGGGAGAGGGGGGCATTGAGGGGGGGGGGGGGGGGGTAATATTGATGAAAAGGGCGCACTGACCGTCACCACTGTGTCGACCTTGGCCGTCAGCGCCTTCACCGACTCCGGCACTTGACGTATACTCGCCTCCAACACCTCCTTCGGCACCACCCGCCCCGTCACCTTCCCCCGCCGCTGCTCACCGCCGGGAGCCAACAGGCAGTTAAAAATGAATTAAAAAATATCAATCCTTTTTAAACAAGCAAATAGAGTAAACAAACAAATAAATAAACGAGCAAAAAAAGTGAGCAATAAGGCAAACAAGTCCATCGAAAAACATTTTCTAAATTGAGGAAAACAAATGCGTATAACGAACACAACAAAATTAAACAAACAATCAAAGGACTAAATAAATACACGTTTCTTTCTCTCGCCTGCAAAGAAAGTTACTTGTAATCAATCTAGAAATTCTAATAAATAAAAATGTGTAAGAATCGATTCGATGTAACTTTCTTCGAAAAAAATATGCAGACACTTCCAAAACTTCGTGGCAAAAAAAAACACAATGAAGCAAAATAAACAATGCAAGCAAGAACACAAAGAAAGCAAGGAAACAAATAAATCGAAAATGAGGGATACGAACGAACAAATCAAATACAAAACTAATGAATACAATGTTGACGTGAAAAGGTGACGATGAATAAAACAAACATGCCAAAAACAATCGCGCATCCCCCCCCACCCTTCTTTTCCTCCTAATTCCTGTCCGTATGTCCAAGTGGTACTTTATTTCGTTCATACTCACAAAAAATAACAAACGGAAAGGAACTGTATATAACAATCACGCCATCAGAAACAAAGTCGGTGTCCATCAAAACCAGCCATGCCTATCTCAGCCATACCATGCCATAATAATAAACAGCGGTCGGCGCTCACCTCGGCGCGCTGCAAGATGGTCTCCTTCTTGGCGTGCACGTGGAGGATGGCGATACGGTAGCGAGGGAACTCGGCACGGATGCGGTCCATCAGCCCCGAATACCTGCAACATGCGCACAAACGGCCCGCGACGTCACAAACCCCCCCTCTCCTCTCCCTTCACTAAGATACCACCAACCCCTACAACCCAACTGAGCCTCACAGCCAAAACAATTGCTTTACATTAGTCGGTGCGTCATTGTGTTCTCCACGTCGTATGAGCACAAGTGGTGCGGCCGCATGCGAGTAGCGTCGATAGTGAACATAGCGTCCATTAAAGTTACAAAAGCCTAAAAAGCGTTGTTTCTTAAGCCGTTTTAGGTCGCTGCCATTCGGAGATCGCCTTAATTCTGCTATCAGAAGGAAGGGAGGGGGAGGAACCCAAGAAATATATATTTACATATTGAGAGAGAGAGAGAGAGCGAGAGAGAGAGCGAGAGAGAGAGAGAGAGCGAGAGAGAGCGAGAGAGAGAGAGAGAGAGAGAGAGAGAGAGAGAGAGAGAGAGAGAGAGAGAGAGAGAGAGAGAGAGAGAGAGAGAGAGAGAGAGAGAGAGAGAGAGAGAGAGAGAGAGGGGGAGAGAGAGAGAGAGGGGTTGGGGGGGGTAGGGTGAGGGGGGAGGGGGACCAGTCGACGTCGCGAAGGGAGCCGTCCACGAGGAGGTCCGCCCCGCTCATCAGTCCGAACTCGAACAGGACATCCGTAATCTGGGTGCTCTCCCGGTGCACCTGGGTCGCCGCGGACTCCGGCTGCGCGCATGCAACGCCGCATCTCAGAGCCCTCCACAGCAAATACTTTCCATAACCACCAAAGGAAACATGACTTAATTACATGTACACAATCTTACACACACGATAACAGACGCACGTAAACGAGCACAAAAAAACACACACACACGCACACGCAAGCACGCACAGATGGAAATAATCATGTGTAAAAACAACAACATAAATGCAAACTCGCACCAAATACATGCACAAAACTGTTTACGTGCATAATTAATCACACACAAACACACCCACGCACATGTGAACAACACGCTATACGCAAACGGGCGATCACACACCTTAACAAATACAAAAAAAAACACATACACTCACACACATAAGCACATTAAACACAGCTGAATAAGTACGCAAAGGCATATCCACACGGAAGGTACATAAATAGCTACACACATACATAAACATATATAAAAAATCAAATGCACACAAAAGGAAACACCTGCAAACACAATTTCAAACAGACACACAAACTAACTAACAAACACATCACATACAAACATATAAACACACACACGCACACCATACACAAACACACACGCACACCACACACACACACACGCACGCACGCACACACACACACACACACACACACACACGCATGCCATACGCAGATACACACGCACCAGCGCGCACACACACAAGCACACACACACACACACACACACACACACACACACACACACACACACACACACACACACAAAAACCACACGCATACCACACGCAGACACACACGCACAAGCAAGCACGCACACAAATACACACACACACATACCACACACGCACACACCACAAGCGTACCACGCGCATACCATACGCAAACGCACACACACGCACGCACGCACACACACACACAAACACATAAACACCACAGGCACACCATACGCACATACATACACACACACCACAGGCATAACACACGTACATCATACGCAAACACACACGCACTCGCACGTCAGACGCAAACACACACCCACACGCACGCACACACACACACACACGCACACCACACATACACACACACACACACACACACACACACACCACACGCCCACACACACACAAACACAACACGCACACCATACGCAAACACACACACACACACACGGACAGGCGCGTACGCACACACACACACACACACACACACACACACACACACACACACACACACACACACACGCACACACCACACAACACCCCTACTTTTCACTTTGAAGGGAGTGGAGAGGGAAGCACGTTCTCTGATTTGTATCCCGTTAGCTCCGGTAACTCGCTCTTCACCAGGTCGGGGTCAATCTTGATGAACATTCCCAACGGAAACGCACCCTGCGCGAGGTTGTCAGGGAGAAAAGGGGATTCAGGGGGAAAAGTGGGGGAAGAGGGGGCAGGGCGGGTTCAGTGTGGAGTATAAAATAAAGGAATAAATGTTGCGTCCGACACGGGAAACGCCCTTTCCCGATTGGCAACGCGTCAAGGAAGTCCCCGATCACCTGAGTGTAGAGAGTGGTCAGCACGTGGGACTTGCCCACCCCCATGGCGCCCTGCTCGTTCAGCAAATCAGCAGTCAGCTGCAATACTAATACATGGAGGTTTGTGAAGGGGGGCTCCGCATATGCGTGTGTGTGTGTGTGGGTGGTTTATGTGCACATATTCTATTACATCTAGTGTTTGTATTTCCTGGGCATCAGCATTTGTATGTGCGTGTCTTCGTGTGCGAGGGTTTGTGTGAGTGTGTTTGTGTGTGTATCTGATAATGCGCATATCTTGTATTTATGTGTTTGTTTGGACTTGTTGTAGTCTTATATTCGTATTTGTGCGTTTGCGTAGTTGCGTACATGTACATGTTGGTTTGAGTGTTGTTTTGTACACGTGTACATGTACATTGTGTGTGCATACGTGTGTGTGTGTGTGTGTGTGACTCGATGTGTTTTGAGTTGATGATGTCTATGTGTTTGAGCTTTTCGTTTCGGTCTGTATGCGCGAGTGTTTATGTTTACATATTTGTGCGCAAGAATATTTGTAATTGTCTGTGTATGTGTGTGTATATGTGTATGTGTTTCGTTTATGTAATTGTGTGTGAATGATTGTAAATTTTGTGTCCGCATATTTGTGTATGTATATGTGTGTCCGTGTGTGGTTGAATTTGCGGATGCTTATTTCGTGAATAAGTAGTACGTTGTATTTGCGAAAACTTTCGTGATCTCATAATTGTGCGTGTGCGTGTATGTGTATGTGTATGTGTGTGTATGTGTTTGTGTATGTGTGCGTGTGTGTGTATGTGTGTGTATGTGTTTTTGTGTGTGTGTGTGTGTGTGTATTGCGCATTTGCGTGCATTAACACACCGCAGTGAAGACGATCCAGGGCCGCCGTGTCTCTACTCCGCCACACGTGGGAGCTGCTCTCTGACCAGACAGCACGCCTGCGAGTTTACGCGAGACTTGTAAGCAAACCCAATAAAGGCGTGAAAAGAGGCGCCGCAGCACCGCACAGCGACGTCTGCTCTGCGCACGTTTGATGATGGCATCCTGGAGTAGCTGTCGGCTGTGCACGGGGTTACGGTGGTAGCTGTAGTCCAGCTTTCCGCGCGCCTGGCCGAAGGCGCCCACGAAAGACGGCGCATTCTCAATCTCTCCTGCTCAGCCCAAGTACAGGTACCCGTACCGAACCATAAGCACACAGCACCGACAACGACCCTTCGCCGGAAACAGGCGCACAGACGGCCGTGGGCTGACGAGACAGTTGGTGCCAAGCACTCGCACAGCAGGTGTCCCAGTGGAGGTAAAAGCGGAAAGGTGCAAGGGCGAGCGGGCGAGTGAGCGCGCGCACCAGAGAAGTAATTCTCCGACGTCGTCTCTGTCCAGTCGTACGGCTTGGACGCCTGTGTACAGAGATATGGTCATATCAGTCGCCGTGTTGACTGTAAGTTGTCCAAGAATTGAACTAAGGCAGTGTTAGTAGCGTAGTCACTGTCAGGGCGAAACCGGCGTTGATCGTGCCACAGCCGTTAAGGACGGGTACTCTGCCAATAATAAAGTTGCGCGGAGTACCGATATTGGAGGGAAGGGGATTCACCGACGGCGGCCAGTGGCGGGGGAGGGGGGCGACGGCGGGCGAAAGCTGAGCCGCCCATGACGCAGCTTGGCCGCAACGCGCACGCGTGCTAGATCCCGGCACTGGGTCACCACCGTCCCCCGCCATCAACTTACAGAAGAAGGACGTCACAAGAGGGTCGACAGGCAATACGGCGGTGAAGATTGTACGATCTCGAGCTCGATGAAGAATAAAAACTGTATATGGACATCTTATTTTTGACATCCGCCGAAACTTCGTCCGGGTATTCGCTGCGAGAAGTCTAGCGCTATACATTATTGCGGCCGGCGCGACAGCCGGAATTCAAGTTTTACAAAGAAAGCAGTGGAATCCGGCAGCATCAAAGAGGAATAAATTAATGAGATCAGAGGACTTCATAAAATTATTGATATTATTTATGCTATCTCAATTTATAAAGACAGCAAAAGATGCCGTCAAATGAGATTACTTTCAAAAGCGGTGAAAAAGCGTCCAAAGTAGAGAAACAAAAAAGTACACGCCGGCAGGGCAGGAAAACAGGCAACAGCATCAGCACAGTCACCCTGCAGAGCATCACGAATAAGGCTAGGAACTAAGCGTGCCGTGCGAAAAAAATGAGACGCGTTGCAAGAACTCTTGGCGTACATCTTTTGGTAGGAAACTAAGAAAAGGTTCTTAGATAAGGCCGGTTCTTAGATGAACTTTGCCACCATCCGCGAAAGATGAGATGTTAGGAAACTAAGAAACACAACATGTATACTAATATACGGACGGGCGGACCAAGAGCTTCATACCGGAGTAAGACTCGCGGCGAAGAAATCGAGCCGAAGGAGCACGCATCCCTGGAAAATATCGAGGAGAAACCAAAAACACCAAATATAAAAGCATGCCAAACGCAAGCGGTGACTAGCAGTCCCTATCTTCGAGAGCAAAAGGGCGGTAGTACTTATCATGCTCATCAATGCGGACAAGGCGTATTACACAAAGCATTGCTTACAAGAAGAACCAGATGAGCACGGAAGGCGTATTACACACCACCAAAATCCGGAAAATATTTCGCACCTTCGCAAGAAGAAAATTTAACCATGCGTCGATTTTATTGACAAATCTCCTGAAATCCTAGGCAATGTTTATGCGCGCAAAATGGAATGCGCCGACGACTACGAGGGGCGAATTCGAGCCCTGCCGGGCTTGTGTACTTGGGGTTATCGCGCCCGCACCCGTGCGACACTCTTTTTCAAACTATCGCCGTGCAGGTTGGACGTAAAGAGTAACGGGCGCACAACGCCGCAATATGAATGTTGATGCGACGGTTGCGCAAATATAATGCATAGGCGACGGAGGGAGGAGGTGTTGGGCAGGCCGCTGCGGGGGAAACGCACGAAATCGCGTATGTAGACTTACCACAGATGTGCGCACAACCCAAGGGCAAGCCGCTTTCGGCCACAATGTTCAAGTAATCATAACTTGCTAATATATGGTCAACATTTTTAATAACAGGTACCGTTGGACGCGTCTTTTCAATGCGCGTCGATTGCATGTACTCCGGAGTTCAAATTCTACAATTCGATTTGTTATGAATTATTTTGATTTACGAATTATTCCGGCAAAGCTGAGTCGCAGTGCCAAGCAACACCCATCGAATTCGGCTCACCTCATGAGGCGATTTGAGCGGGGTTTGTCGATATATGTTTACCCATTCTTCATTCCTATTGACTTCCGAGCCCAATTCCCGACGCGTGCCACGCGTGGGGCGGGTGTGGTTGGCACAAGCATATACCCAAGCATTACAAACAGCACCGTCAACGTTATGCGTCCCTAACGGCCCAATTGGACCTCGCCCCTCCCATGAACCGATCGCCTTCGCATGTTTACAGCGTGCAGTTTATCCAAACCTGCGTCATGTGCGTTTTTGCTCGCTTGCTTTCCAAAAACATCACCCGTGCTAGCGGCGTGAACTTCCGTGCTCTATTCACACACAAGCAAACCAAACCTCGCGCATTGAACACGGCACCCACGCCTCCAAACCCCCTCCAAAAAGCCCCCAAAAATACGGTTATGTGGAACACAGAGTAATATGCAGCTTGGTATGAGCGCTTGAGAAATGCCCAAGCGTGGCGCTCAGAGTGACGTGTGTAGTTCAGAGAATTTCCCGGGAATTTATGGGCTTAATTCGACAAACTCCACCGACAACACCCGCTTTTAGCTGTGGTCTAATCACCCCGAATGACGGCTTACTGCTTGCTTCTCGGCTCTCCTAAAATTAGGTGGTACTCGGGTATCGTCGTGCTTGACGTGGTGAGAGGGGAGCGTGTTCTTGACTAGCTTATGCTTAACATAATTTCTGTCCGGACGTTTGTGGAGAAGTGTACTAGAACGGCCTAAAGTCCGGGCATCGGCATCAGATTTCTCTTGTTGAGTAGCAGCCGCAAGTCTACGTGGCATACGCACATGGCATGCCCCTATCGGCACATACTCTAGAGGTCGTGCATGCAGCCGGCTACTAGTGAAAATATACAACTCCCACAATCAAATGCGAATAATGCAGACTTGAGCAGTCAACAGTCAAGCCATACCACACCATCCGGACGGGGCATGGGCACTAGAGGTACTAGATTGAATGTGGCGCATCTCCAACCGTAAATGCCGACCCTACATTGCCCCAACCCGCAAAATTATGAGCTTCTACTCCAAAACATGCACCAACTATACGAAGTGGGCATATACTTAGATTGCATTCCACGACCGGGGGCGACGAGGACTGTGGCGCATAAACATGGAAGTAGCACTACGCTCCGCACTCATGGCAGCCGCACCACTTACTGAGTCCGACCCTTACATATGAAAATATCATTGGGCCCCATATCAACGCGGGCACGACCTCACGTGGCATGTCATCTCCGGGGGTAAGCGCGAAAACCGATGGGGTGCATACACGTTCATAACCATGCGCCGGAACTCTGAACCACGACTCCCACGACTCATGAGTAGGGAAGAAGACCACCAATGCACTTCGCCCGTACGGGAAATAACGCGCGTGTAATCCGGCAGGGAAGCACCACAAAACGCCAACAATAAGTTAACAAATTAGCGCCCCCAAAACGTACGTGAAATTCCACGCTCAAAATAGTCCACCTTCGATTGCAACGAAGAGTCCCAATAACCATATTCTTACATGTTAAATACGTGAGCGTATCTTCGCTGAAACGCCCGCCGTAAAGAGAAACAAAGCACTTAATCTTGTTAAACTAAGCATCACGTATCGTTTACGAGGACGCTTATTGGAGCTTCCTCACCGTCATGAAGATGACAACGTACATGATTTCCAGCGCGGTCTTAGACCTTTGATCCACAAGGAGGTTGCCGTGAAGAACCCTAAGACCCTACACGAGGCGATTCAAGCAGCGTTATAAGCGGAAGCATTAGAGACTAAAATTGAGACGACCCGGCGCTCGACGAGCGGGCTGAATGTCATCGACGAGGATAGTGACATGTCAAAGGTAGTTGAAAAGGTCGACAGTGAGTCGGAGGAAGATTCGCACGAAGAGATTGACGAAAACCATGGGAGATGTAGGAGATTTGAAGCCTTACTATGGAGGAGGTTGTCAAATTTAAGGAGGGCAATAGCTTCATTTGCCACAAGAGAGGACACATCGCTATCGAATGCCCACACATGAAGAGCAATAAGAAGAACAACCGAATGAGGAAACCCCGGCCGGGAAAGTAAGACCTGAGTCGGCAGTGCGCGGCAAGCTACATGGCGAGGCTTTATCTCCTATAGCGACTCATGATGAGAACCGGACATAAGAAGTACGAGACCCGTAACCTCAAACGTCATTGAGGCCAGTCTTCATGAGGAAGGATTTTAGCGACTAGATGATGAATTGGGGGTATTTCTTAAAGTCCTCTCAACCAACGGATCTTTCGAATAAAGGCGATGTTCATGTAGCTACCAACATGTACTTGTAAAAAATGTAAAACTTAGCGCTTGAGATCATCAAATCCAATATTCACCTAAGCGGTTTTTTTTAAACAAAACTTACCAACCGATCCCGAATGGTAACTATGGCGAAAATTACCAGCCGGTCCGAATATTAAGGTTCGCCGGCCAAGTATATATGTACAGTCTATAGTAATTCTATTTGCGTCGTCGTCCATTGTACTTATCGTAATATGATACAAGTACATGTATCGCTAGTCGCTACCGCGATCACCACCGCATCGCCCATGGTGCCTCACTGCCATGCCTTACTCTACCGGGGTCTCATGAGATTACATACGGATACCACCACCCTACACTCTAGACTAGAGCTTGATGGCAAGCTCAAGCCTCCCTCAAAGATGCCCGGTGCCGATGTAGAGTGTGAGGTGGTATAGAGTGCGGGCTCACGCGGACGGACCTTCGAGCCCGCCGAGCCTTGGGTACTAGCCGATCCGCCCGAGAAAGCCCCCTACCGAAGGCGGGTGTCGTGCTTGCGAGATAGAGATATTTACATATTGAGGTTTGAAGCGACTCGAGCCATGCGCCGAAAGGTTCGTGTTGTGAAAAGCGACCGGCCAAGGTTGGCTGCCTAATTTTCTGTTTTGTTCGTAGTACTCTTAAGTTGTTACCAAAGACTGAATTTCTTATGTGAACAGTGCATGTAGGGGTGCGGCAGTTTGAAAAGTGTTTCTTTCTTGGAAGGCTTAAATATGTTTTTAACATTTCAGATTTATTGGCTATTTGAACATCGGCTTAAGATGGAGCTAGCGATTATGACGGCCTTAATTCTCATCGAGTGGCGGAGGATTTTTGATGTCATGCGCGCCCATTTTAGGAGAGAGATCTAACGAAGTACTTGAGAATTTGGCTAAATGCGCCATTTAACGAATGAGAAGATTTTCTGGGCCACTATTTGCGGAGAAAATTATTTCATCCCCATGTGAGAGCGGTCATATTAGTTCAAAAATGGAGAACGGCACCGTATTTTAAGTTGATACGGAATTTCCGACTTACCGATGAGCTAGCATCAGCGGAGCACGTGTTTACGTGCCCTACGAACAACGAAATAGAAGGACGACGGCAAGATGTTGAACCGACAAGATGGGCGACCCAAGTCTACATGGACGATATCGATCGAGTCCGATTCTTGCCGCAATACCTTCATGGGTTTGTCCATAAGCCCTAAACCATAAACCCTAAAAATCCCCCGAAGACTAACTAGACTCACTCGACGACTCTTGTTAATGACGCCCGACGAGTGCTACAGAAAAGGGAGGAAGCTAGCATGACTCGGTTTCCTTCTGGCAAGCAAGAAATCGCGGATGCGACCCCGGAACGCATAGCAACTCCAACTACTCTTACAAAGACGACTAGATTTAAGGTGCGCGAAACAAATTGAAATTGAAATTGTATACAACATGTACCGTATGCGCCGGTTTACACCAAACACCGTGCGCGCCGGTTGCTGTCTCTAGGCCCTCCCAACTATGCCATACAGGGAACTTACAAGGCAGGGCTAGACCGTTAACCACCTTAATCCAACCTCTCCATGCGCTTTCGGGGGTTTTAATCCCCCCCGGGGAGTGTGCAGTGCGGATTGAGGACACCGTGCATTCAGGGGCGTGCGAAGGTGCAGTGTGCGGAGGCGCGGCGAGAGGAATTGCGGGATTTGATGCGGTATATGAGTAGGAGATCATGAAGCCATTTGACAGTATGCGTGTGGAGTTGTGCAAGGATGCGAGTTGTGTCGAGTCGTGCTTTGGAGATGAGTTTGTCGGGGGGGTCAGTGCGGGCGGTAAGTAAAGAGGTGAGACTTGCGATGGTGGATGAGTGCGGTGTACCCGTGCGGCTCATGACTATGGGAAGGATGTCGACCTCGGTACCTGGCCAATGGTTGCGGATGGCATTTGCGAGGGGTGTGTATTTGGCTCGAATCAAATGGGTTGTATGGGATAAGTTGTGGTCTGAGCAGTACTTCCATTCCCCTATCTGAATTTTCTTAATAGATGAGTATCGGCGGCGACCGTTTGTGTGGCCGACGAATCGAGGTTCGAGGAGGCGGATGAAATCGGGTTTGTGTGCCGGGGGTCGTAGCGCAGGGGGGAGAATCTCAGGGGGGAGGACGGTGGGGCATGAGGTTAGGGAGTCGGGCGAGAGACCTTCGTCGGCAGCAACAAGGCGGGTGGGCATGTGGGTGGGGTGGGGGGGGTGACAGTCAAGAGGGGTGTGGGGGGGAGTTGGGGAATCGAATGATTTGATGGGTTTGTTACCGAAGTCTGAAGTGATGGTTTCCCAACGTCCTCCGTTGTGGCGCTCCAGGAGGGAGAGTAGGAGTTGCAGCGCGCTGTTGTGACGGTCCTATCTCATGCCAAACATGGTGGGGCAGTTACCGGCCATGTGGCCGTTGCTAGTGAATTGGCCACATAGGGGGCAGCGCAGGGTGGGATTGTGTGTGAGAAGGCGGGTGTTGTGGACTCCCCACATGAATTCTTGCTTGTGGGTGAATTAGATATTTGTGAGGGTTGTATGTTTTTTGTGGAAAGAGAAGTCGGCGCCGTCCTCCGCGGCGCGGGCGAGGAGGGCACCGTGTTTGGATGTTTGCGAGAGGGGTGTGTGTGTGTGTTTGGTGCTGTAGGTGTGAGCGTCAGCTTTGAGGTTGGTGTATATGTAGGGTATGGGTTCCCCTAGGGTTTGTGGAATGAGGGTGTATGGCCAGGTCCAATGGCCTATCGTGACCTCTGAACCTGTGGTGTATGTAGTGTCGGGTGGGTGACCATCCGCGACTTGGTTAGCTAGAGTGTCTGCGGGGTCGTTACCTAGGGAGTGGTTGTGTGCTTTAATTTTGCCGAGTTGTGTGCGGATGCCTGCGTCGCAGCGGGTTTGGAGGGTGTGTGTGATGGATAGGAGGGTGTCGCGGTGGATGTTGTGTCTGTAAGCGGATGGGCAGTTTAGGTATCCTTGTATGAGGCGGAGAGAGCACGCACTGTTTGTAAGGAGGTGGGTGCGGCCAAGTTGGAGGCCTATATCTATGCCAGCCAATTCAGCGCGATTTATTGTGTGCGAGGGAGGGGTAGAGGTCACCAGGATTTTGATGCGGGTGTCCGAGGCGGGGTGGGTAGCTGCTGCTCCTAGAGGGGACGAGCCTCCTTTTTTCGAGCCGTCTGTGTATACAAAGTCCTGCCAATTCCAAGCAAGAGTACCTCTGGTGGGGGCGAATGTAAGTTGCATGCGTTCCGGGAGGGGATATGTGATGGGTGAGTTGGGTTTGGGGGGAGGTGGTATATGCCTGCCGAGTGTGGTGAGTAGGTGTCGAAGAGGTGAGGAGGAGGGGTGGTGATGGTGGGGTTAGGGAGGTGAGTGTCGTAGATATACTCGAGAGTGTTGTGGAGTGCGGTCATGGCTGTGTGTGATGGGAGGGTGGAGAGTGCGAGGGGGTTTGCGACGAGGTAGATGTCGACCATCCATCGTGTGCCGAATGGGGTAGAAGTGGGTATGCATGTGTGTTGGTCGGGGGGTAGGAAGGTGTTCGCGTCATTGGGGAGGGTGTAGAGGTGGTGGGTGTATGAGGAGTTGATGTATTAGAAATTGCGGTAGGGTGTGTGTTCCCATTGGGGGAGTATGAGGATGGTTGCGCTGGGTGTGTGGGAGGCTGTGAGGTGTGCGGTGGTGATTGCCTGTTCCATGGCGCGGCGCATGCATTCGTGGTCGTATTCGGGGTTAGCGATGTTGGTGCCGTGCCATGTGTGTGGGGCATTGCTGCCACTAGATGAGAAGACTACGTCTTCGGGGTATAGAGAGTGGTAAGTGTGAGAGTGGAGTGATTTATTGAGGGGGTCGGAGTAGAGTTCTGTTTGGATGTGGAACGTGTGGCGGAGGGCTGTGAGGAGGTCTTCTCTAGTGGCCCATCTATTACGGGTGGTGGTGGCGGGTGTGGGTGAGATGATTTCGGATCGGGAGCCTAGGCGAGTGAAGAGGTGGTAGACCTCTTCTTCGAACGTGTGCTGTGAGAGGTCAGGGCGGAAGAGTTGGAATATGTGGCGGACCCGGGGGCCGTTAAGGGTGGTGACCGCGCGGCCGTCGGGAGTGCATATAACGGTGGTGTCGTGTAGTGATGGGTGTGTGTGGATGGCGAATTTACCGGTAGGGAGCATGTCTAGGTCGGGGTGGATGGGGTCGTGGTTGGATGTGATTAGAGGATGTGACCAAGGAGGGGGTCCGGGTTCTTGCAGAATGGGCGTGGTGGAGGGGACAAAGCCGGAGTTAAATGCGGTGAGGGCGGTGGGGCCGGAGGGGGTCTCACTGATGGTGTCGTATAGTTGTAGGCATGGTGCCCACTGGACCTCGTGGAGGCGGGTGAGGTCGTGTTGTTGTCCGCGGGCACACCAATCGCACTGCCATGAGGCGGGTCCTTGAGCTCGGCGGCATTGGGAGTGGACGGCAAAGTGCGGGCATGTGCAGCAGGTGGAGGTGGGTTCTGTGTGCAGTGGGTCGTGGCATATGGAGCAGGCGGCGGGGGAGGGGGTGGGGAGGCATACCGATGTGGGGGTGAAGGAGATGAGGCGGAAGCCGTCGTCGAGTTGGAGTTGTGTGTCCCATTCCGTGAGGTGTTCCGGGGCCCATTCTACCATGTACTGAGTTTAGCCGTATTCTGTGTCCTTGTGTTTGGAAATGATGCGCGTAACGTCGCACGGGGGGCAGTGGTGGTCTGAGGGGGTGAGGAATTCGGTGTCTATGTGTGTGGTGGGTGCAGTGGGGGTGGAGTTATTGGTGCGGGAGGTGTAGATGCCGGAGGAGAGGGTGGGGGGGGAGCGGGGGAGGTGTGGGGAAAGGAGGGGAGTCCATGAGGGGTGGACGGTGGTGGGGGGGATGCTTGCTTGGGGGTGAGGCCTGTGATGGGGAGGTGGTTGTGGATAGTGCTGGAGGGTTCGGTGAGGATTGCGGCGAGGAGGCGAATGGGGACTGAAATTGGGGTGGTGGACCCCGTGAATTTGGAGATGGATTTGCAGGATTTGAGTATGAAGGAGGAGGGGGTGGCGCGGAGGAGGACTTGTGGCCATGTGGCGATGTTATTTTCCAGAGGGGGGTGAGTCGGGGGAGGAGGGAGGCGTGTCTTTTGCGGGGAGAGAAATCGCAGTAGGCTTGCTTATATGTGTGAGGGTCGGTGATGTGTGTGGCTTTATCTCGGAGTCAGGCAAGGAGGGTGTTGTCTTGTCGGGTGAAGTGGGCGCGGATTGTGGAAGCAATAGGGTTGGTGAGGGAGAGAGGAGGAATGTTGTGAAACAGAGTACCGGCGTCGCGTTGAGCTCTTACTAAGCATTTGAGTGTGGGTGGGGTGTAGCGGGTGGACATGATGGATTCAGTGGGTCAGTGGGAGTATGTGGTGGAGATGGTGCGGATGAGTGCGCGGGCCATGTGGCCTGGATATCCTGAGTTGGTCATGATTTTATGTAGGTAACAAACAGTAAGTTGGGCTGCGTGGGCTTTGAGAGATGGGAGGCCGTATCCTAGGTCTGAGGTAGGGCGGTGGAGGGCGGTGCGGGGGAGGTTACGTACCGAGGAGACGGCGGAGCGGAGTGCGCGGCATATTTGTTTTTCGAGGGTGTCGAGTAGGGAGTCGGTGAAGAGGCCGAGCTGGAGGGTGAAGTGTTTGCCGATGAGGAGTCGACGGATGACCCTGATTCTGCGGAACTGTGTTAGTGGGAAGGTGGATAGGGCGGTGAAGAGGGATGCGGTAGTGCGCTTTAGTTCGTTCCAATGTTTGATGAAGGTGAGGGAGGTGTTAAGTTCTACCCCGAGGACGCGGTACGTGTCCGAGGGCCCTATGGAGGGGATGGGGGCCGGGACGGAGTTGATGGTGATGAACTGAGTTTGGAGGCGGGATGCGAGGAGGGCAATGTTGGCAAGGGAGAGGGCGTTGCCTGAGCGCCAAAGGGCGCCGGTGATGCAGCATTTTCGGATGTTGACGGTCATACATGTGTAGGCGCTGAAGCGGGAGAGCTTCCGGAGTTGGATGGCCATGTTGGGGGTCGAGCCCGTGGCGAGGCTGAGGTCGTCGGCGAAGCCGTGTCCTAGGTAAGTGGCTGTGGGTTCTGTGGGGTCGACGGTAGTGGCAGGAGGGCTTGGGCGATAGCCCCGGCTGCCCACCGTGAGCCATCGAAGGAAGGGTTCAAGGAAGAGTGTGCATTGCAGTTGATGCTTAATCTTTAATTTTTATGGGTTATGCGGAGGCTTATCGCAAGGGGAGTGCCTAGGGTACGAGTCCTTGTAACGACGAAGACCAACTCCCGAATCTCATCCACAAGGGTAAGGGTAGTATCAAAGGGTAGAAATTAGATTCTTTATGCAACAAGTGCCGATAAATCGGCTGCTGTCTCAAGGCATTCCCAATGCTACCATCTAGGTCTTAAGGACATGGTTTGACGCCGGGAGTCTTCTTATCCATCCCTCTCCGTCGGGAGTCACAACATGATATAAATCATACATGGATAGACATGGTCGATCGCTACGACGATAGAATGTGAAAAATATACTATGTCGCTATCTTCACGATGCACGGCCCGCTCCCGCCGCTCGAGGGTATTGATCATCCAAGACGGTTAGCGTGGGTGGGTCGAGTCGGGCATGCATGACTTAGGCTCCTCTGCGACTCCTGTCGTACCTTAGATGGGGGAAAGGCAAGCGAAAACTCCCCTCGCACAGGTCGTCGTCGTAGGCCCCGGCACGATCCACACACACCCTCGTCCGAGATAGTAGCCGCTCTTCTCGTCGCGACTCGCCTCCTAGCCTAGGCTTCCCCCTCCCTTTGGGGCAGGGGGAGAAAACCATAGCCACAATTGGTTGCCGTTTGTCGCTCCTTCCAGCGCGTCCGTCCTATCCCGGGCAGCATCCAATTGTTTCCGACAGCGGCTGATCCGTACAATACCGCCTGTACCCCCCCCCTTGTGGTTTATGCGGTGAGGGGGACGCCGTGGACGGTGGGGACTCGCAAAAACCCTAGCACACCGCTTGAGGCATCCTACCAACGGTGGTGGGTGTCGACAAGAGGAGAGGATGGGTGGGAAGGTAGGATGGAGGCTCCGACCTGAAAAGGTGCCGGGTACGGACGTTGTAACCGAAACCCTCCGTACGCGGTTTTTCTAGCGGCGACCGATCTAATGTCAGCGTCGCCATACCGTGCCGCTCCTCTCGCCGCGGCTATTCTCCTCACTGCTGATGTCGAGTTCCACCCCCCTGGATGGGTATGCTCGACCTTGGGAGTGTTGGTCGACGTCGAGCGAGCGCCCTTCCCTTGTGCTGCTTCCCGGTTGTCCACCGCCAACTTTAACACCCGCATCCCACCGCTAATTCGTCCGTGTCCTTCTTGCCAAAAACTATTCACATGTACCACCCCCGCCTCCTTATCGGGAGAGCATTTGTGAGCATTCAGTCGCGAAAAAACATATCGGAGTGGCCAAGCGGGAAATCTTAGTGCGGGGGTACGGATACTTTGATTTCCATAACCCTCCGTACATGGCGTCCCGATGTTTGTTGATCACGCGGATCGTAGCTGACGGTACCTCGTTTAGTCCCCTACCTTGAAAAGTCCAGCAAGGCTACATGGTTACCAGCGACCATTGCGTGGAGGTAGAGGTAGGCACCGACGGGCCTGCGAGCGCACCCCTCTCCGGGGCCGCCGCCGCTACGCGGCCGGCGGGCGCCATCAAGGGGTACCATAGATGAGGACTTTTCGGGTTGTATTCGGGCACATGCTCTCTCTAGTTCCTCCGTAGCGACACGATACACGACCGGGACGAACACCTTTTGGATGGTTGGGTCCTCGACCATGCCAAAGTTAGCTCCGTCAAGAGCCATACGAGCGCGACGGATCTGGCTCGCTTCCACTAATTATTGGGCTTGGCGGTGGGCAGCTCGGCGATGAAGGTCTCCGTCCTAAAGGTGGGTCGCTGATTGTCGATGCCGCTGATTGTAGCGGTTTCGCCGACGTCGGGAACCACCGCGATCACGACCGCGACCAACAGAACGTCGCGACAAAGGGGCATTAGGACGCGCGCGACGGAGCTCACCACCATCATCGTCACGCATGAGGTTGTCGACGCGAAAGAGCCCATCTTCACCGTTAGCCGAGAGCCAAAGTTGTACTCGACGTTGAACAAGGGAGCGGACACGGGCAGAGGACGTGCCCGGGAAAGGGATGAGGAGGAGGCCATTTTAAAGGTGAATAGCTAGAAAGGCACCAACAACACGGGGATCACGAGAGGAAAGGGAGGTAGCATAGTCGAGGGTTTCAGAAAGGGCCGAACTATTTTCCTCGCGCGCTGTCACGCAAACTCCCCGGGATGGCGTGACAGGTCGGTAGGTAAGGAGGCTTTCGACAACATCATGGGAGGAGCACCACGCCGCAAGAGCAGCAGCACGGGGGGGGGGGGGGAGGGGGGGGGGGAGGGTCACGAAGGACAACCTCACGTCGGAGCCCAGCAGCGGAGGAAGGCATAAACGCCCGCCCTATAGGTGTGGGCGGTGCAGTAGGTGGGACCGGGACATAGGGTATTGAGTGTGGATGGAGAGGAGTGAAGGGGGTGGAGGACCAGGGGGGTGATCACAACTGGCATATGGTTGGTTAGCAGACCGGTGAAAGGGGGAGGGGGTAGAGGAGGCCCCAAGGCGGAGGAAGGATCTAGAAAGGGAGTGACTACCCCGGGCACAGATGGAACATATGGAGGATCAAGGGGGCGGACGTTGCTTGCACGTTGAGAGGCAGCCGGGTGGTAAACAAATTGCGGGGAGGCCACACAATGTGGACAAGTAGCTGAGCGAGGACGGGCGCGTGCAGTCGACAACCGGACGGTGCCATTAGCGCAGAGAGAGAAGGAAGACAGGTGGGAGGTCACAAGCTGAAGGGCTTGGCAGCGGTGAGCTTGTGCATAGGCGCAGTTTCTATCCATGAATAGATTAGTGTGGCAAACTAAATTAGAGCGTAAGTTGCGGCCCGCAAAGCGTAAATCGCATGGTTGGCATGTGTAACATTGGCCCTTAGACGGGAAAGCACACTATCAGCATCCACACTCGTATACCGCTCGCCTTGCACCGTCTTCCCACTAGGCACACACTTGAAGGGCTCCTCTAGCGCCGATGTACTCGCGTCGGGCACCCGGAATGGCGGCGATGTCTCCCGCATAGTAATAGTCCCATGCACACTACCAACGCTACGCACACCGTAAGCACTAGCACCACGCACAACGTAAGAACCATCACCGTCCATACGTACTCCTCCACCGCTACACACCACTCTAGGAGCAACACCAAGGAAATATACACCGCCCGCACGGCCGCACCTCTCGGAGCAACAATAGCAGCCATGCGCATACCCCCCGCACCAACATCATCATCATACACATCACCAATACTACTCCTATTCGCACGCGCACAACCAACACCGTGCACACTATCAACACCTCTAGCGGCAACAATAACAACTATACGTATACCACCAGCCCCTCCAAGAGCAACAACAACAAGAGTCATACGCGCATCCCCAACACCACTCATATCACCAACACCAACACCACGCGCACCACCAACACCACGCACACCACCAACACCGCCGACAGCAGCAACACTACCCAGACCAAAACCGCCAGCACCTCTAGGAGCACCAACAGCAGCCATACGCGCGTCACCAGCACCGCGCACACCACCCAAACCTCCAAAGCAACAAGAACAGCGAGACGCGCAACATCATCACCACGCACACCACATGCACATCCAAAAGCAGCAACAAGAGCTAGAAGTACACCGCTAGCACAGTCAAGAAAAGCATAAGCTACCATACGCGCATTATTAACATCACACACACCACTAGCACCTCTATTAGCAGCAGCATCAGCAGGACGCGCATCACCAACACCACGCACACCACCAACACTTCCAAGAGCAGCAACACCAGCTAGACGTACACCGCCAACGCCGCCAAAAAAATCATTAGCAGCCATGCGCACTACCCCAAGACCAACACCACTCGCACCACCAAGAGCAGCCACCCGTCATGCGCGCACCACCAGCGCCATACACACCACCGGCGCCTCCAGCAACATTTGCATGAGCTTGACGGACGCCCCCATCGCCACGCACACCACATGCACTAGCACCACTGCCGGCCCTAACACCAGCCATACGCACGCCACCCGCACCACACACACCACATGTACCAGCGCTATCACCAATCATACGCATACCACCGACACTACGCACACCACCCCGCCCGGGACGCCTCATAAGATGTCAAGCAACAACATACGCACACAGAGCCCGGACGAAGAAGGCTAAGGACATGTTAGCGGGAGAGAGGAGAAATTAGCCGAAGGGCATATATGACCGGCAACGTGGGAGCGGGAAACAAGAGAGAGGGGGAGAGAAGAAGGGCACCGAGCGGCATGGGTGTTAGCACTAGCATTGCATTACCTAGTGCTCATGTACAAGGTAGTTAGTCCTTATCTTAGTACTTAGTCTTGTACTAATATCGGTACTCTATTTCCCCGTTAGTGGCGGTCGGCCGGCCTTGCTCGTGCCTGTGCCGGCCGCCATCTCTCTGTTTCCACTTCCCTTGTCCCCCCTAATGGCCCCCTAGCGAGGCCGGCTCGACTACCCGTGTAACCATTGTATGTCCAACTCTAACATGTTATGCCCCCCCCTTAACGTTACCCGGGATAGATAGACCTCCGAAATACGGCAGGCCTAAGCAAGATACTCGCTAATAAGTCAATACCGACGCTAGCCGCCCAAGGTCCCCCGTGGCCGTCCAAGGCTAGAAGTACCGCCTCGGCCACCCAAGGAGAAGAACGTGCATCCTAGATACTCGCTAAAACTAGCACTACCGACTCCGGCAGCCCGAGGTCTCATATGGCCGCCCAAGGTTGGATGTCTACTCCATCTTGCTCACAGCTCACTGATGCTATCGACCGGATCCGCCTTAAATCAATTTCAAACCGATTCGCGAAAATTCGGGCCCCGCGTACTTTAAATAGTACTGGTTTTATTTTTTCCCAAGGCAACGCCGCAACGCTCATTTGACTTACCAAGGTTCTAATATCTAACCTTGCCCACGGCGAAGGGGGGGAGTCGACACGATAACCCCCGACTATTACTTTCAAGTGCCTACACGTTGTTGGAAGCCCTGTTGGCTTTTCCCCTTCCTTGCCGGTCGTTCTCATGCGATAGCTAATTCGCCTATGGACGGGTTTCCCCGCTACGTGCCAGACTAATACTTTACGCAGTACATTTGGACCAGTTTCTTGTCGACAACTGGCCGATAGCATCCCCTTTTTATGAGCACTTGTAGCGTCACCTATCCGGCTTGAGATACCGCTACCGGCACAACGCCTACGACCAAGATGACTCCTTCCTTGAAGACAAGCAAGGGCGACGACAAGACCTACGCTACCTTGAGGGGGAGTGTTAGCACTAACATTGCATTGCCTAGTGCTTATGTACAAGGTAGTTAGTCCTTCTCCTAGTACTTAGTCTTGTACTAATAGCGGTACTCTACTTCCCCGTTAGTGGCGGTCGGCCGGCCATGTCGGTGCCTTTGCCGGCCGCCATCTCTCTCTTTCCACTTCCCTTGTCCCCACTGCTGCCCCCCTAGCGGGGCTCGCTCGACTACCCGTGTAACCATTGTACTTCCAACTCTACCAAGGGGGGTTAGCATTGGAGACATGGGGAGGGCGTCGGGCAATCGACGCATGGACAACATCGCGGGCACGCCAAGCAACATACCCACAGCCTGTGGTGGCAAGGGACTCTTGCCGAGCAAAGGGGGGGGGGGGAGAGGGGCGGACACGAGGAGATAGAGCCGGGGTAGCAGTCGGAGGCCGGTCAACGGTCCGTTGACCGGGCATAACGGCGCTGGGGGAGCACCACTAGACACATGAGAAAGGACAAAACCACCCCCTTGCCTCCCCGAACTCGGAGGGTAGGAAGGGAGAGGACTTAGGGGCATGCATAGGACGTAGCACATGCGCCCCCGAGGAGGCGGAGGAAGGGGATGGGGATGGGATGTACAAGCACCTTTGCTTGTATCAGCTAGAATGCAAACTTATTTCTTCAACATAGCGATACGTTATTTTCCTCTTATGCGGTATATGAATATATTCATTTCTGATTTACACATTTATCATGTCCGATAATGTGTTGCATTAGCCTTGTCTCTTTTTCGACGACTTATTCCAAAAGTATGCCTCGCAAGTGAACGGCAAAAACGGCTTCAAAACGGTGTGAAAACATGTAAATGCTTAACATTATGTTCGCCAGTGTGGACGTATGACATTATTTTGGTGTTTATGTGTATTTAGGTCATACATACATAGACATAACTATATACACAAGACATGACGTGTCTGACATGGCCCTAAGCCTATATGTGGCGGTTAGCCTCTGAAAGCTAAACGCTAGCACAAATCTGTTCTAGTCTGTCTAGTTCTGTTGTTGCAAGATGGCAATTGATGTTGTCGAGAGGCAATTGATGAAAGATGTTTCACTGCTGTACTTGGGCAGTAGATGTTGTAAATGAACAAAGGAATTGTTAAAAGGTTCTGTCACCTCCCTCTACTGCACTGGGCTTAAATAGGTTTCAGCCCAGACTAGTTACGCCTGCAAGCTTCGCTTACGTGTCAGGCGCTAGTGCTGCTCAACCGTCGTCATCCGCCTCGAGACGCGGCCTGCCTAGCATTGGGTCTCACGACGCGGCTCCTTCTGCATTGGAGAGCTCGCTCTGGCGCGTCATTTGGCTGGTTAGATTAATTATGCATATCTGTACGTACCGGGAGGTACTGGTCGTACTGTAGCATCAGCACCATTACAATATTGCAGTAGCGACGTACCCACGAGTATACGTCCATCCTGTGGAAAAGCACGAATTGATATCCGTAACGAGTACCTGTACAATGTCCTGCAATGTACTGTTGCAGGACTGTACTCGTCACACTCGTACCCTCCCCCTCTTGACAGATCAATGAGGCCGCCGCGAGGCAGACCTCCGTGGTTCTTGGCTCCTTTACTGAAGCAGCTACTGGGACTCAGGAATGCGCGCTGGGTGAGCGTGCATGAAGTCAATGTACGCCTGAGTCTTGGCGAACTTGCGCCATTGGGGCGTCTCCAAGAATTCTTGTAACGCAACTGTTCGATGCACCTCGTTCAAACGGTGCCATACAGGTGGAATGTCGTCATCACTGAAGTGCGTCATGAAGAGCAAATATTTGCCTCGTCGCCCTGGTAACGACTTGACGCACACAGCAGAGATGTGTGAGACGTCGAACTCCTCGTCGTCTCCTTCAGGTACTGTTACCGGGACAGCTGGTCGTAGTGGAGCGGTAGAGCAGGGCCGTAAGTTATTAATGTGGAACACAGGATGTAAGCGTACTGTCGCTGGTAGTTTCAATCTGTAACTGTGTTTTCCAATCTGCTCCTCCACTGGAAAAGGGCCAAGCTGTCTGTCTCTGAGTTTCCTGTTCGGTTGTCCTCTGAGAAAAAGATTTGCTGTGACGACTGACACCTTGTCTCCCTTAGCGAAGTGTGGCGTTGTAGACTGTTCTGTGCGCGCCTGCATCTCGTCCTTATGTAGCTGTAACACAGAGCGTACCAGGGTGTGCACTTCCTGTAACAATCTCAACTGTTCTGTTGCGTCTTGCGAAAAAGGAATTGATGGTCGCATGCTGAAGAGCAGGTCAGGAGGCTCCTCAGGAGAAAAACCAAAGTTAGCCTCGAACGGTGTGTGCTCAATTCCGAGTGCACGCGAAGCGTTGTACGCAAACTCCACTTGCGGTAGAAGTGTCGACCAGTCAGAGCCATCATAGCAACAGAAGCAACGAAGAAGCTGCTGAAACGTGCTGTTCACGCGCTCTGTCAGTCCGTCTGTTTCTGGGTGTCGGCTGGTAGACATGTTCAGACGCGTTCCAAGGCGTCTCCAAAGTGTCTGCCAGAAGGCGCTGACAAATTTCGGGTCGCGGTCGCTGATCAGCACACGGGGCAGTCCATGTAAGCGGTAGACTCCCTGTAAAAACAAAGTTGCAGTTTCTTCGGCAGTAATCGACTCTGTGCATGGCAGAAAATGGGCCATTCGAGTTAGATGGTCTACTACAATCAGCACACTGTTAAAGCCGTTGCTCTCAGGCAAGTGTGTCAAGTAGTCAAGACCAACTGTGTGCCACGGTCTGGGTGGAACAGGCAATGGGTAAAGAGTCGCGGCAATCTGCGGTCGAATCTTTGCTCGTCGGCACACGACGCAGCGTTCACAAAAATCTTTCACGTCTTGGCGGATTCGTTTCCACCAGAATCTGTCGAGTGCTTTAGCAAGAGTGCTAGCAACTCCTCTGTGACCAGCTGACGAACTTTCGTGCAGCTCTGTGATCAATCTCAGTCGGAGCTCAGAGTTCTGTGGAATACAGAGGCGATTGAGACGCCAAAAGTACCCATCTCTGGCTTCTATCCGGCTGTCTCTTGTCCACTCACCATCGTCCCCATAAAACGAATCTCGTGAGAACCCCTCGCGAATGAGATCAGCGAACTCAGGGCTCAGCTGCAACGCGTTAACAGTCAGTGAATTTAACTGTGCGTCTTCAAACAGCAGCTGGGACTTCCGTCGTAATTCTCGATCTGACGGAACCTCGCCATCCCAAAATAAGGGTACTGTGGCCTGAGGTACGAAGTCTGGACGCCGGCTTAACGGGTCAGCTTCGTTCAGTTCTCCCTTGCGATATGCAAGTGTCATCGAGCCCACAAACGGTTGCAAATCCCGCAGGTATCTTGCTTGCCGCTTGTTCAACCTGTTGTTCGGTTGCCTGAGCAGGTGCCGCAGTGTGTCGTGGTCTGTTACGACAAGGAACTTAGAACAGCCTTCAAGATAGCACCTCCAATGCTTGACAGCTTCGCATACGGCCAAAGCTTCTAAGTCGTACGCAGAGTAAGTGTTACCACGCTCAGCTGGATTCAGCTTACGCGCCCAGTAAGAGACTGGTTGAAGACCGCCTCCTTGGTCTTGCAACAGGACTGCTGCAATCCCCACTGTTGAAGCATCTGTAGCTACGGTGAACGTCGCGTCCGAGCCGACCTCCGGAAGGATCAGGCATGGCGCGGAAATGAGCCGTAACTTGAGAGTCTCGAAGGCTTCCAAACAGGCAGGCGTCAGCGTAACCTTCTGTGGCTGGGACTTCCGCAGTAAGTCCGTCAATGGAGCCGTAAGGTCGCTAAAATGGTGTATAAATCTCGCATAGAAGTTGCAGAACTGTACGAAACTGCGAACCTCCTTCTGCGTCTTGGGCACTGGCCAGTCTGCAACGGCCTCGACTTTCTTTGTTGAAACCGAAATTTTCCCGGCTGACACAGTGTAGCCCAGATACTCCATTTCTTGCAATCCGAAAAAGCATTTCTTAAGGCGTAATTTCAGCCCTTCCTCCTTGAATCGCTGTAGCACTAGACGTAGGTGCTCCAGGTGCTCTTCCAGAGTTCGACTGTAGATACAGACGTCATCCAGGTAGACTGTCACGAACTTATGTAAAAAGTCGCGAAGTATGTCATTCATCATCCTCTGAAATGTGGCTGGTGCATTGCACAGCCCAAACGGCATGGCGACCCATTCCATTAAGCCATCAGGGGTCTGAAAAGCCGTTTTGTGAACGTCCTGATCACGCACTCGAACTTGCCAGAATCCAGAAGCGAGGTCGAGGTGTGTGTAAAAATTCGCGTCCTTAAGTTCGTCCAGTGTGTCATCCACTCTCGGAAGTGGGTAGGCGTCCTTACGCGTAACCTCGTTAAGGCCACGGTAGTCAATGCACAGTCGTAGCGAGCCATCAGCCTTTCGCACAAAAATAATTGGCGAGCCGAATTCACTGTAGCTGGGGCGTATTAAACCAGCTTCCACTGCGTCTTTAAGCTGTCGATTAAGCTCAGCGCGCTCTGCCGGTGACAGTCGGTTCAGACGTTGACGTCGCATCGGGCCAGTTGTGTCAATGGGGTGATCCCACTGTCGGCTTACTGGCGGAGAGTCGACAGGTTGCAGTAACTCCGGGAAGTCTTCAAAGAGTAACGACCGGAAGTTGTCACGTTGTTCTGCTGTTAGTTCCTCTCCAGTGTGAAAGTCTGTCGTTTGTTCAGCGACTGACGTAAGTTCAATGACGTAAAAATCAGCATGACGTCCTCTTCTGCGGCGCGTCTTGCGCATAAGCTTCTGAACTTTCGTAGACGACAGGAGTAGACACTCAGGGCGTCGTTCCTCGAGTGTAGTCTCCACAGCTGTACCGTCCATCAGTGTAAAAATTCTGGTTGTACCAA
>JAPMLY010002501.1:0-45579 GCA_026401115.1 Tetraselmis chui
GTGTGCGGTTGTGTTTATGTGTATGTGTGTGTGTGTGTGTGTGTGTACAGAAGTGCGTAATAGAGAGAGACAGAGAGAGAGAGAGAGAGAGAGAGAGAGAGAGAGAGAGAGAGAGAGAGAGAGAGAGAGAGAGAGAGAGAGGGAGAGAGAGGAGAGAGGAGAGAGAGAGAGAGAGAGAGAGAGAGAGAGAGAGAGAGAGAGAGAGAGAGAGAGAGAGAGAGAGAGAGAGAGAGAGAGAGAGAGAGAGAGAGAGAGAGAGAGTGTGAGTGCGTGATTTATTGTGAGAATGTGTGTGTTTGTGATTGTGTGTGTGAGTGCGTGTGTGTATCATACAGAGTAAATACATGCGTGCAGAGCATACCTCAGCACAGAAAGTGCGCATCTGTGTGGGATTAGGGGTGCGGCAAAGGAAGAAAAAAATATGCAAAGTGTGTGCACCTGAGTTTGTGTACTAACAGAGACAGAAACTGTCAGAGACGTGCAGCACATGCGAGTCTGAACATGAGAACCACACATACACAACACAGAAATGCAGATAGAAAAAGGGGCACAAAAAAGTGAAAGAGTATAACAATGCGTCGACGAGAATCAGACTGAAAACATGTTTGTTTAATCGCGAGAAAAGTAATACAAATAAGTAACCCTTGTTGGAGTGCCTTTGCCTGTTTGCAAAATACAATGTCGTCAAATGACTAAATCACCTTGTTACCCGTGTGCTTGAGAACTCCTGCGGATTGGTGTGTGTGTGTGTGTGTGTGTTGTGTGTAGGTGTGTGAATGTGCGTATGTGAATGTGAAAGTGAGTATGTGTGTGAAGGTTTGGGTATTTGCGTGCGTATGTGTGTTGTGTGTGTGAGCGAATTTTTGTGAGTATGTGTATCTACGTGTGTGTGTATGTGCGTGCGTGAGTGCGCGCATGTGTATGTGAGTATGTGTGTGTATGTGTGTGTATGGGGTGTGTAGGGTGTGTGTGTAGGGGGTGCCTCATACATGTGCGTGTATGCGGGTGTCTCAGTGTTTGTGTATGTGCATGCGTGTTTGTGTGTGTCTGTGTGTGTGAAAGTGTGTTTATGCGTGTGCGCATATCTGTTTATGTGTATATATATGGGTGTGTGTCAGTCCGTGCCGCGTGTGAGCGCATGTGTGTGTGTGTGTGCGTGTGTAGGTGTGTGAATGTGCGTATGTGAATGTGAAAGTGAGTATGTGTGTGAAGGTTTGGGTATTTGCGTGCGTATGTGTGTTGTGTGTGTGAGCGAATTTTTGTGAGTATGTGTATCTACGTGTGTGTGTATGTGCGTGCGTGAGTGCGCGCATGTGTATGTGAGTATGTGTGTGTATGTGTGTGTATGGGGTGTGTAGGGTGTGTGTGTAGGGGGTGCCTCATACATGTGCGTGTATGCGGGTGTCTCAGTGTTTGTGTATGTGCATGTGTGTTTGTTTGTGTGTATATGTGCGCGTGTGTGCGCGCATGTGTGTGCATCTGTGTTTGTGGAACTGCGCGTGTGTATGTCTGTATGGTCTCGTATGTGAGTGATTGTATGTCTGTATGATTGTATGTCTATTGTATGTCTATATGAATGTGAGTGTGTGAGTATGTTTGTGTATGTGCCTGTATGTGCGCATGTGTGTAAAAGTATGTGTAGGTCTATGTATATGTGTGTACGTGGATGTGAGTGCATATCTTCATATGTGTGTATGTGAGTGTGTGTCTGTGTGTGTGTGTGTGTGAGAGAGAGAGAGAGAGAGAGAGAGAGAGAGAGAGAGAGAGAGAGAGAGAGAGAGAAATTGTGCATAAGGATGTGTGTGCGCATGTGTGTGTGTGTTACTAAGTTTATGTGTGTGTGTGCACATGTAAAAGTGCATGTGTCTGTGTGTAAGTGTATGTGTGCATATGCCTGTATGTGTCTATGTGTGTGCGCGTGTGTGTGTGTGTGTGTGTGCGCGCGCGCGTGTGAGTGTGTGTGTGTATGTGTGTGTGTGTGTGAGTGTGTGTGCGCGCGTTGTCTCGCGGTACTTGTGAGCGACTGAGGGAGTAAAGGAGCGAAATGTGTGCTCACCGGCGGCACACAAGCCCCCCCGCCAGTCTGCCCGTGGCGAAAGCCGCCAGCCGTCCACCCTCTGGCATCGCCTGCCTCTTTTGCCAAAACATCAAATTCAACGGCGCCCACTCCTCTCCGGACGGCAGACCCAGCGCGGATGGCCTCGCGACCAGCAGCTCCCCGCCGCTCCGCTCCCCCGCCACCTCCACCCCCTCCTCCCACCTACTCAGCGGCTGCAGGCACACCCCCGTCCACACCAGAAACCTGAACGCCTCCCCCAAGGGACGCAACACTTCACCCACCCTCGGTCGATACGCTGACAACCTCGACCCCGGCGACAGCTGCGCCACATGAGTTACCCCCTCTGCGCCCGAGTTGTGCGCCACCGCGTCCGCCAGGTTGGCGCCCGCAGCGTTGAGGCTCAGCAGGCGCACCACCACCGCCACCTCCCCTTGCCCCTCCCCAAGTAATGCCTTCGCATTGGGCGTAGCGCGTGGGTGTGCCTCCTCCGCTGACCCACCACCCACAACCGGCACCACCCGCTGATGCTGCTGCTGCTGCTGCCCGTTTCTTTGCCGGTTTTGCTTAAACAGCAAGCTGGCAGGGAGAGGGGTAGGGCAGTAGGGGAAGAGGAAATGATATCGCCGTAGGTGTGAGTCTATCAATATAAAAGGAGTTTACGGCCCTTTATGACTTTCGATGCAATAGAAAGAGACACACGTGCGAGTCGAGATGGGTTGCTGTTTGATCTGCGGGCTGGCTAGAGTTGCAGCACCAAGTAAAGCGCATATGATGGCACGCATGGAGTAGAGGAGCTGAGTGAGTATCATGTGAAGCATGTTTCTAATATTGATTTTTACATTTGCTCGTATTTCTGTATTCATATGTTGCTGCCTGTTTATTTGTAATAAAACATAATGTTGCATCGTGAGCTTTTATTTTTAATCAAATATGCTAAATAATTACAAGTCTTGGTCGTGAGAGCATTGTTTGGTTTGGATGAAAGTTGGTTTTCGCACCTGTCACCGTTGTTTATGTCGATGCGCGGCGACTTTTGAAGTGAGACAGCCGCCCGTGCTGGTTGTGGCGCGGAGGGTAGGAGGTGAGACGCGAGCGAAGGGGGTGATAGCCTCCTGGCGGTAATGGGTAGCTCTGCCCTGTGGCGTGACTGTTGCTTGTCGGTGGCAGTCGCCTCGTCGGCGGTGGCGCGCCGCACGGACGCCTTCACCGCCGCTCGGGTGTAAAGTATCCACGCGCACAGTGCGGATACGGCCACGAGCAGCAACGCGCGCTGCGCGTAACGGCCCGCCCTGCTCGTGCCGCTACCGACATGCCGACTCCCGCGCACCATCGGTCGGTGCATTATCCCGAACCCGGATACTGAAGGCTCGAGCTGCAAGTGAGGACCCCACACCTTATCTTCGACTCGCCCGTATCAGTCAGTATCGATGCCTTCCTTAAACTACCACCGTTGGACCCGTTCCGTTCTTTTCAATAACTCGACTCTTCGGAGCTCTCTGTGCCTGACGGTGTTATACTTGCAGCTTTGGGAAAAGACAGGAACTTTACGACGTGTCGAGCTGGAGCCCATCCGCGCCCGCCACAGCCGCTGAGGACGAGACTGAAGCTGCCTCGCAAGCAGCTCCTGCCAGCGGCGAAACCCTAAAACCCTAAACCCGTACAGGTAATCGCGTTAAATTTGAATTGTTGCAGCGTGATCAGCCAGTTAACAGCGCTGTTATTGGATGCTGCCGATTATATGGAGATCATCAGCAGCGCATTATTTGATTTTTCAATGCTGATGCTGTGGCATGCCTTCCTGTTCCTAGGGCTTAGTAGGCATGTGTGGTTTTCCCCTCCTTTCTCCTTTTTGCTTATCGGTGGGTTCCACTGCGTTTTCTGTAAGAATATTTTGTTTATTTATATCTTTCATTTTTATCTACATGGAATTATTCTTTTTGGGGTCGTAGTGCTCATTCGGTCGTTCCGTAAACAATGAATGCACGGGTACCGTCAATCGTGCATCATTTACAATTTCACGACATGCTCTTGCATACAACTGCTACACATCCAAACCATAGAGTCGGGTAACAAAATCATGATCACAAAAGCATATGTTGACATGTATAATGCGATGAATGAAGTACGTAGCGGAGAGGTTTAGTTAGTTATTAAGATCACCGCCCACATCATACCCGCCGCCACCCTTGACTCACGCACATCACATGATGACGCTTCATGACAATTAATAAGAGTTTAGCCCATGATGAGCGTTCACCCCTCTACACAGTGGAGCCCAAATGCATGGTGGTGATGGTATTTGCTAAGCTTGCTAAACGACGATGAGGAGTAGAAATTGATTAGTAGGCGCATCACGCTACTACGACTTCCCACTCAACCAAGCAGCAAGCAATCCGTTCCATTATTTGTGGCGAGTTCTATCCTATTGCAATGTATATGGCCGTAGGACCCTATCGCTACTAGTTGCAGTCCGTACACTCCAAGGAAGTGTACACCCGCAGTTGTACAAGCATTGTAATTAGCTCAAGTCATGGTACAATACTAGCGTGCTTACTTGTGAGATTAAGCGACACGACGCGCATGATCACGTTTGTCCGAGGTGACAGTCATCACGTCACATGAGACGAGCTTCCGTGAGTTGCGTGACGCTTCAAGACATGAGGCGAGCTAGGCTAAGCCACTTAAGCCAGAGCAGTGGAGGGAGGAGACAAGTCAATTTTCATTTTCTCTTTTTAATTAGATTCAGCCACATTGCAAACATTTACGCTCTCGCATTTTCTTCCTACATTAGTCGTAATATTCATAATTACGCGGTTTGTTCTCAGAGCAAATTGTCACACATTTGTAGTTGTGGTTATATGCTATGAGTGCACGGCCGCAAGTTTGTTCGGCTCCACAATGCCAACAAATTCTCGACTGTCGAGCGAGCACATTCACAACACATATAGAAAGGAATCCAACCGTCTTCTTATCTTCCAAAAGATGGGGCGGTTGCGAAACATGGGTAACGTATTACTTAAGTCTAGCGCTGTGGAAGGAGGAGAAAACTTGTTACAATTTTTCTTATGACATAATATATATTACCTTGTAAAAGTTGCGTTCAAACTATTCTCACTAGATTAGCCGAAATGAAGTGTTAAACACACTGCCACAATCGAAGTTGGCGATCGATCAGTCCATTGGCGAGATATATGATGGTCGCGTTGGAAGCATTTAGGACTTTGATTGTTTGGTCCGTGATGGTAGACCTAACAACGCTCAAATAACAACTAAATTCACCGCACTAATGTGCATAAAGACGGCCATGTGACAGCCCCCTGATATGTCTTAGTCCGCGCAGCCACCAAAACTCATTTCAGCTGAGGGGGAGGGAACCACCACCCACATTCCAATACCCCCACTTGAGAATGTAACAGGGATTTAGTAGTATGAGAGCCCTATCGAGACGAGAACAATAATAGGACTTACATGGACGTAGGGAAAATATGTTGAAAGGTCATTATTTTTTCTTCTGTACTTCGTCGTAGTAATGGAACATTATTCAATAATGTGTTCAATGTCATTGGGACGTTCGCTTTGTTTCTGGTATAACTGCCCTAATGATGGGAAGTTCTCGATGGCCGACATGTCATGATTAGTGAAAAAATATATCAATTGATTCTCCAAGATGCAACAAATGGTGGACACGCAAGAGAATAGTATCAGCGGATAATCCGGACCAGAGATTACGGAAAACGCTCGGACCGTCTGTGGATTGATTACAAGTGTATAGCCCACGAGGAACAACGGCACAAATTTGACGATAGTTGTGCCGTTGGGTCAAAGAGTACCCGGTCCAACCCTACCACGTAGGTCTTCTTAGATGGCTGTGTACATGGTGGCCAAGGGGCAACAGGTGCTGGCCCCGTTAGCCGGTACAATTTTCACCGGCGGTTGGTTCGATTGGCGTCCTTAGCATTGATATTACATAAACGAATGTCCCCACGGCGCCCTAGCCGAACTGAACTAAGTCCGTTCAAAAGACACCAAGGATGAGGAGATCTTGTGCACTGTGACGATTGTATTTTCTCTCCAAAGCGCCCTTGACAACATTGTGTAATCTTTTAACCAATTACGGTAATTGATTTCTGGACCAGAGAGCATGCGACCTCCACATGCATGAGAACATGAATGTAAACAGCCCAAAAGCCCTAGCCCGTTTCCGGCAGACATGCTATCCCCAAAACCCAGCATCCGACTCGAAAGCTAAAAGTAACCAAATTGAGAGACGATAGCCCTCCCTAACAGTCACGAGTCGCTCAGGTGCGAACACAAATAAATGTATATCATTGACCTTGCCACGCCTTACACATTTCCGGAGCAAATACATGAAAATGATTTGAGGTGAGCTCGCCCTTGCCCGAACTTAATACGCATTTGTGGAAATTGAGGTATGGCACACGCGGCCGGCGGATGAGGAGTGTGCATGATGCAGTGAGCCTGGGACGAGGGGGGTGTGATGGGGATGCCGTCATGCAGTGTTTGTGGGAACGGGAGTGGTGGAGGTACCGCTATACAGTGAGGCTCGGAAGAAAAGTGGTGGAGGTGCCGTTGTGCAGTGGATGCAGGCAGAGATGGTGGGAGCAGTTGAACTGGATACTTACAACGATAGATGGCCCCCTTTCCAATGCAGTTTAGCGTCCAAAGGGGGGTTTCCGAGGAGGAGTTCCTTTCGATGAAAACGTGCGGAATGTGGAGACTGTCGCAACTGCTGCAAAAACGGCAACTCCTTATCTGAGAAACGAAGCGGTGACAAAGTTCATGATGATGCCGCCGGTATTGAGGAGCAAGCTCTGCGGAGGACGAGCATGATGTGAGGGCAATGAGTGAGTGACCGATTGACATACGCGAAGAGAGACTTCCCATTGTCCAATAAGAAACTGGGGTTCAGACTTTCCTCCTTACGTATGACCTTCATTAAAATAATTTATTATGCTACAAATCACCCAACAAATATCATATACATCAATTTCTTTAGGAAACGGGAGGTCCTTCTGCCACTCAATGCAATGCTTGAGATGTATGAACAAGTAAATGCTGAAGAATTAAAATAAGATGGTTTAAGGAAATGCTATCAAGTTTGGATTTTGCAGCGTGAGGGTACGTCCATGGGCGGAGATGAGGGGCTGCCTGCATACCTGGCTCTCGTAGAGCCAGTAGGGGAGGGTCTTGTTGAGCTGCGTGAAGATGAGGTCGGGCGCGGTGTAGAAGATGAAGATGCCGGAGAACATGCCGAAGAGGCCGAGGCCAAATGCGCGTAGGATGTTGCGTCCGTTGTTCTTCTTCTCCTCGGGACTCGGGTAGCGCCCGCCGGTGGGGAAGAAACGCCCCTGCTTGAAGTACTGCGCACCGATGCAGAGGGCAGCGGATACAAACAGAGGCTGCGTGTGCGCGTTCTGCGAACCCACCACCGCCCAGAGGAGCACAACGGCGGCGACGATCAGGTTACGCAGGATGGCCTTCTTCTCCTCCACCGCAACCCTACGCAGTACAGCACAGACGCGCATTGCCATCAGACAGCAGCGAACCATGGTGACATGAGAGCACATACAAACTAAATGACCTGGAACCAAAAGAGCAGGTAAGGAATGTAGGATTGGTGTGGATAGGAGAGATTTTGCATTTACAGCGGTGGACAGTGGAATGACATGCTTACGCTACGGGCATGCAATAGTTCTCCCCTCACCACACCCAACACTAGCCACACCTCCCTCCTGTATCAAAGGTAGTGAAATCGTTCCCCCGCAGGTCCCTCTCTTTATATCATTGAAATCAGAAGGATATCGTAACACATTTCATCTCTTTACAAACGCACAAACATATATAAATTGTGCAACAATGTTTAAAAGGGGATGCTGAGGGAGACCGTCCTCACCGTGGGCGCCAGGGGAATAAAACGGCCTTGTCAGCGTAGGCTACCTCCTTTGGGATCGTCACCCCGCCCTGGTGTATCATTAGAAGAGACGTGTGTGGTCAGTGGCGAGACAAACGTGTCCGAATTGTTATCTAGTCGCGTTTTCCCTTTGTGATTTGTAATTAGTTCTTCAATGTCTTTTGGTTTCTTGTGAGGCTGAGGCTGAGAGGGCAATTGCGCTACACGGTGGGCGCACGCACCTTCATGCGCGAAGTGAGCTGCGACATCATGATGGTTGTGTGCGCGGCTTCGATCTTGCTGATGGTATCGTCGTCGCCCTTCATCGTCGCCTCGCGTTTCATGTAATTGTACTTTTTCTGAACCTCTTCGCTCGTAGCGCCCGCGCGGAGGCCAAGCACCTACCCAGTAGTAGCACCACGGCATCAGCAACCCCTCCCATTGCGAGCCTCCAACAATAAGACGTGGAGGTAAGAGATGCGCTCGTTCGTTGAAGGAAGTCGGTAGTTCTCGAAGAATCGCGAAGAGGGGTAGACGACGTAGAATAAACAGTGCTTAGGGCAGAATAAGCCGCAATCAGTCCTTCCGCTGACGATGAGCGCCTACCTGGTAAGGATCCTCGCCCGAAGCACCGGCAGCGGCGGCACGTACCACCACAGCGCGACGAGAAGCACGCAGCGGGCGTGCTATGCGCAGGGCGCCAACGTGCGCGGTGGACGGACGAGTGGCGACTTGATTGGTCGGCCTCGCCACCGTCCGCGCCGCAGTCGCAACGCTGTTAAGTACCGGCGCCATCTTGTACGAAACCGCAGCAGCTCCCACAGGTAGGAACTTGACTTTCCAGTTTCAAGCGCGGGAGGAGTCGGTAGGGAAGCTCGTGAGAAGGTCAGGGAGGTCAGGTGGGTGAGGTTCAACGAGAGAGGTCGAAGGGGTTGGGCGAACGCTGTGGTGGATGGGAAAGATGGCGGCGGCTGTGGCCGACGTATATATCGGTGGCACATATTATCCGATCTTTGTGCCAGCGAGGCAGAAATTACAGTACATACAGTTGTGTGCATGCGAATCATGATACGATGATGAGGGATTGGAATTTCTGTTCAAAATATCCTTACAAGAAAAAACAGCGGAGACCACCGCCAGGTAAAAATAAAGAATAGAGGGAAAACCCGAAGCCCGAGGAACAGGAAGGCATGCCACAGCAGAACTACCACCGTTGGACCCGTCCCGTTCTTTTCAATGGCTCGACTCTTCGGAGCTCTCTGTGCCTGACGGTGTTATACTTGCAGCTTTGGGCAAAGACAGGGACTTTACGACGTACGTGTCGTGCTGGAGCCCATCCACACCCGCCAAAGCCGCTGACGAGACTGAGACTGCCTCGGAAGCAGAGGCAGACTTTCACCGCACTCCTGCCAGCGGCGAAACTACCCGTGCAGGTACTCGCGTTAAATTTAAAACGTTGCCGCGTTATCGGCCGGTTAGCATCGCTATTACTGGATGCTGCCGATGACATGGAGATCACAAGCAGCTCGTTATTTTTTTAATTTGTTTTGGATTTTTCACTTCAATCAAAAAAGCTGATGCTGTGGCCACATGCTGCTGCCGGCATGCCTTCCTGTTACTAGGGCTTAGGCATGTGGGGTTTCCCCCTCCTTTCTCCTTATTTGCTTGGTGGTTTCCACGACCTTTTGTTGTATGAATATTTTGTTTATATTTTTTCATAACTCAAATTCTTATACAAGAAAAGGCAGTGGAGACCACCAAGCAAAAAGAATAAGAGATAAAAACCCAAGCCGGAGAAACATGAAGGCATGCTAGCTAGAGCACCAGCACTACTCTTTAGCAAAGCATCACGGAGATCGTAACCCAAAGTACCAAGCAGAGCAGCAACAAAAAGACGTTGCATGAATTCTCGCCGCACATCCCCCAAGAACGCCGAAAAGGAACATAAGTAGTGCGACGAACGAAATGTTGCATAATAATGTGGAAGGTGGGGGTTCTTTATACGTGACACGCCTACATACAGTGATCGGACTCACCGAGTATCGAACCCAACCCCTTCTGCGTATTAGGCGTGCGCTTTACCGGCGTACCGAAAAAGCATAGTTGTAAGGCTAGGGATCACCCGGATTTTCTCGATGTTGATGGTAGTGATGGGTCGGCTTCTCGATATTGATGGGAGTGATAATTCAATTTTCCGATGTGGAATGACAGTGATAATGCAAACACCGATCATTGCCATCGCGATATTCATTCTTGTCGATGACTCATGGGGACTCCCTCTAACATGAGATATATTGATGGCAACGATGTGCAAAGGGAAATATATTGCGGGCTTATATTTTGATTACATGTGTTATTGCTATCAGCGATAAGTATCGACATCGACATTGCCATCGGCGCCAACTATCATCATCAACATCAGCATGTTCGATGTCGACATCTTTAACATTGCCATCAATGTAATCAATCGTGCACACACATTTAGCAAATCCACAAAGTACTACAGTCTTCTAGAGTCAGATAGTACGTATCCCATACAATCTATCCCATACAACGTGGCAAACCCTCAAATCCCACACCCCACTCTTCCCAATGCGAACGTGCTCAAGTATTTCGCATTGGGGCTTCTTTTTCTGTGCCTATGTGCCTGAACGATCCATATGTTGTCGTTCTTAAACAGTCTGAACAACCAAAAGACTAAGAGAACTTCTAAAGACTTCTAAACTTCTAAAAACTAAAGAAAGTCATCAGCATCTTCAAATTCACTCTTGATCTTCACGAGTCTCCACGCTTCGTGTCACCTGAAGATAATACATACACAAATTAACAAGCAAAGGTCACAACATGGACGGATATGAACAATTACGGACTTATTACCTATTAAAACTCGTGGAGCACAACATAAGCAACAATGTCATTTTTCACTTAGTTCAAACAACAAAAAGTAGCGCCCACATAAGGAAATCCTTTCAAGAAATTTTAGTAGTGGATACCACCAAGAAAATGAACATGGAGAGTCTCCATAGGTTTTACCTTGAGAGAAATGAGGCATGCAAAAGCACTAGCACCGCCCACATAAAGAATGCTGTCCGAAAACGGAGCAAGCATCATATTGAACATAATTGTAAACAACAGATAACCATTTCACCATAACAACAATACTGCTTAATGCCATAACCCACAGCATCACAAAGACTATCCTCAGATTAATCAACAAGATGGGGGAACAATCGTCTCGATCCATGTCAAAGGGTTACACGGAAATGCCATCACCGGGAATCGAACCCGGCACCTCCGTGTCCGGAGCCGTACGCCGTAACCAAGTACCGCGCCTAAAAGTCGGTATCCATTGGGGATATATGGGATATATATACCCCCGTACTGCCCGAGCAACGGGCTCCCGCAGTACATCCACTATTGGCGAGATAGTCGGGCCAAGACTCCCCCGGAGTACAACGTGCGGATGTGTCCATTATCATGCCCACCACGGGGATCTCACAACACTCCCCCTAATGGACACCATCCCATCAACTCCGGTCAAACCCTGCAAACCCGCGTCATACGCGGAGGGCCCATAACCTGTGGAAGGGTAACACGGAAGTGCCATCACCGGGAATCGATCCCGGCACCTCCGTGTCCGGTGTCGAACGCCGTAACCAAGTACCGCGCCTAAAAGTCGGTACCCATTGGGGATATATCTCATATATATACCCCGTATTACCCGAGCAACGGGCTCCCGCAGTACATCCGCTATTGGCGAGATAGTAGGGCCAAGACTCCCCCGGAGTACAACGTACGGATGTGTCCATTATCGTGCCCACCACGGGGATCTGACAACAATCCAACAAAACAAAAACCGCTGCTCAACGAACATGAAACAAATAACCATATGTCATGAGTCGAATTAGAAAATCAATCCGACAACTGACTACCGAGCTTAATGGATGCCCACCGTTCAAAACTACTAGCGGGTATTAAAGTTGTTGGAACCTGGCTATCGATAGTCACCTACCCTCATGAGTTGAAGCATGCTCGTTACACGGCCATGGTCCACGTCCAAACTTACGAGTTTGCACCTAATAAATAAAAACATTCGCATTTCAGCATGCGCATTTCGGCATGGACGTTGCATGATCAGGTGGGAGTATTTCAACGCGTCGACTGGAAACATTTGAATGCACAAGGAGGGGGGGGGCGCATGTTGCGGACGTACCTTAGAAGCACTTGCTTCGGGCTCGATCTTTATATTACTTGACTCCCCGACTAGCTCTTTCTTTCCGGCTCGCAACGCGTACCTGCGCATAACAACAACGTGTTTGAACATTGTACTATATAAAATGATACGTGCAAGCACGAGCAAGGATGGGAGAGCGGCAGACTAGAGCTACCATTTCAAAGTAACGGGAACTTGCAGCGGCGACAGGAAGTGGCGATACGCGCAAAACAAACTCCACTGGACCGTTTATTAACGTATATTACTGCATACACGGGTAAACGGGCAGAGTGACAATTGCAAGCTAACGTGGACACGACAAAACAACACTTGGATAAAGTCGCTACAACATAGCAGGGTACCTCAGCAGGTCAGCGGCCGGCGATGGGACACAGCGCGATGTGCCGTTGAAGGACGGGGTTACGGGAGTGTAGCGAAACAAAACTTCACATATGCATTTACCTAGGAGCTTCTTCGGGCAACATCAAGGTTGGATGACAAGAAACACTGTCAATAGCCGAAATAATATTATCGTCGTGGAGAGACTTGGACAAGTAATCGCTGCCAGATGGACAAGCAGTGCGGCGGTACTAGTGGCAGTCAAAGCGCAAAACTTTGCGATGGTCGCGGAAATACGTCCGCAAAATTTGAAGTGTCTGCGGACTTTGCGGTCGCTATCCATATTAAGTGCATGTCACGAGCCGAAGGAAAAGACGGTGACAGTGTGACTCGAGTTGGTGTAGCCTATGATCATCACGTACTTTGAATCAATGTATATTGAATTTTTTATCCATGCCTCGACGCTTTTATAGTACCAAAGATTTCATGTTGCCTCGTTGGCAGCATGAGCAGACAAAATACCGCCAGATGTGCGGGAATCCGAATAATCAAATAGTGATTAACTGTTGGACGGTACGATCAACTTGCTGGATGACGATTGACGAGCCGATGAACAGACGCCCATTCGTGACAAGTGTCGTTTCCCATCCGCACACGCAGGTGTCAATTATAGAAAATGTACGTAAAGCTTTAGAGAAGTGGCGCGAAACGTAGCAAAGACATGCGCCTTTTCAGCAATCACATATATAAGTTAATGAATTAGAATGCATACTTCTGAAAATTCAAATAAACTACACAACACATGTAGTTGAAATTCAACTATAAATGAAAGAAAGTTTTTGGAGAACAATGAATTTAAATATGACATGTTTAAAAAATCTTAAAGAAGTATTATATGACGCATTCAAGTAAATTAATTACAACACTTGTAAATGACAATGACGCAATGAAATATAACAATCATTGACATGAGTCTTGGCTTTTTATAGTGGTTTCATTACACGCATACGTATAATTTCAGAATAATTCGGAACGGGCACAACATGAAATAGTAGTACACTACGTGCAATTGAAACTACAGAAGGTTCAGGTACAAACCAGTAATGGCAAAAATGATTACAAGAAGCACTATAGGAACAAGTATAATGGTACCGGCAACAGTCATTATTATTGACGTTTAGAACGACACTATCCCATGTGGTATATACGCGCTAAACTACTGAATTTGACATTTAGAAAAATAATATCGGGAATTATCGATATAAATGGCACTCATCGACTATACCTATCATGCAGCCATCAATGGTAAGGCCTCACCCATCACCACACCATCGATAGCACAAAGCACTCCCATCATCATTCCATCGACTACAAGCGAGCAAATTATTGTCATCCTCGATATTTAAGAACATAAACATTGCCATCCCCGATATTCATCAATAGTCATCGTGTTGCCATCAATGGCACATGTGTCCATATCGATGGCACCATCTGATGGCAATATTTGCTTGATGACAATAACATCGAAAAATCATCGATGGCTGATCCCTAGCCTTACATAGTTGACATATGTGGCCACATATACCACATATGTACCAAACTACGACACTACCACGGCCCCCCCCGGAGTCTCCCCGGACCGCAATCCGGCTCCGAAACCAATGTGGAAGGTGGGGGTTCTTCTCGGGCCGTGACACGCCTACATACAATGATCGGACTCACCGGGTATCGAACCCGCGACCTTCTACGTATTAGGCGTGCGCTTTACCGGCTCACCGACAAAGCATAGTTGACATATGTGGCCACATAACACATATGTATCAAACTACGACAATAAGGACATAACTCTCATAACATAAAGAACGAGAGTCAACAACACCCATGCGACGAACTGCCACCAAAATTTTGCACGCGATCAACCAACTCATCTGCCATACCGGTCCCTATCCTCCAAAGCGAAGGGATAGCAGTCATGGACCGACTGAACCCAAGGCGTGCCAAGCAAAGCGGAAGTGCAGAGGTCCGCATCGAGTTTGCTATGCTCAGCTCCCGATTCAAGACTGCCCGGGAGTGTGACTTTGTTCAATTCCTTACTCGAAAACAATGGAAACCACGTCACCTTTGGCGGATGGTGGCAAAGTTCACCTAATACGAGCCGGCCTTAATCAGATGTGTGAAACAACCAAGCAAAAAAAAAAAGGAGGGGCGAAAGCTCCCCAAATGCCTAAGGCCGACGAGCAAGGAGGCATTCAAGAGCTTGGGCACTGCCTTCGTGCATGCATTCATCCAAAATTAAGTTACAATGAAAGCAATGCTTTACGACGACGGGATTATATCACGGCAATAACCGTCACGGATGATTCCTTTTCTCTCATCCTCCTACACAAATTCTCCGAAATGGGTATGTCTCTCGTATGTCATTCTTTCTGTTGGTTTGTCGGTATGCCCCGTATCATCAACTCGATTGTACTCGACAGCGGAAATTATATTTCGTTGTTATGAATATGCATTATGACAGAGTAGCACTAATGCCGCTTCATTGATGGACGACAAGCCACAAACAAACGGCATATAAACAAAGGACACTGGCGGTTTCCTAATTAACTATTGCGCGTCGCTACGATGGTACAAGTACCCGTGGTGCAATTTTCAATTCAACGTATTACTAACAAGAGATATGGATGGATGGATGAATGGTTGGGTGGATGGATGGGTGGGTGGCTTTGGATGCGTGACATGAAGAATATGTTTAAAACAAATGAGCTAATTCAAAACCAGCTCCCGTTGGGCGGCAAGAAGGCATGCAACTGCATTAGTGAAATTATTTCAAAATAAGAGAATTGTAGATGAGCGGCACGGGCAAACTACGGAATATAATGGACGAGTATTGCAATTCAATTGAATTACATGAACCACTATAGATGTGATGACATGAAAGAAGATAAACGGGGGGGGAGGGGGGGCAAGAGGGCAAGAGTGACTATTCCTCAATTGAATTATAATAAAAAAAACGAAAGCCAGTACTAAGAAAAGAGGGGAATACGAACGGGCACACGTAGCCCGCGGGGTTTGAAAGCATGCAACGCGGCATCAACTCAACCCTCATACAAAGCATCGCGGAGATACGATCCGAAGGTGCCATGGAGAACAATTGAAAGACTTTGCATGAATTCCCGGCGTATATTTTCCAGGAAATAATGAAACGGAGAAGGAGTAGACCGACGAATACACTCCGTCATGCGGGCGTAAATCGCATACAACATGATGCGAGAGTCATACGACTGATAAGATACGTTTTATTAGAAATGTGAATTATAGCCATTACTAGGAAATTAGTGGATTCAAGTAGCAAAACATCAGGGGAAACAAACGGGTCCGAGTATGCGGGGCAAGAACGCATACGTTGGCATCTACATAACCTTCATACATAGCATAACAGAAATGTGAATGCAGGGTGGCATGGAAAGCCGTTGAAAGACGTTGCATAAACTTTCGAGTTCCGACGCACATCGCCAAGAACGCGGCGATACGGAAGACAAGTGGTGTGGCGAACAAACTCCTTCATGCGGACGTAACTGCCACTTCGCAAATTACGAGACGATGAAGCACTCAAACATGGGAAGTGATAAACAATCACCGAAATCGCCAATCGATCAATAAATGTAAACATCCACAAGCCAACCGCCCCGCGGCCTCGAGGACAAAGGGATAGTAGTCATGAACAATCTGAGATGAAGGTAGCCGGCGGTCGCCAGTGCATATTTTGTAAATTATTTTCATTTTCATTTTGAACTGGATAAGGCGCGCCAAGGGAGGCCAATATGTGAGACGAGGATATGGACCATACCGGAAGATTAAAAAAATATTACATGAAAAAGCAGTGAAGGTCACCAAGCAAAAAGAAAGAAAGGAAGAAAAAACCTAAGCCCGAGGAACATGAAGGCATGCCATCGCATCAACACTGCCCTCCTGAAAAGCGTCGCGGAGATAGGAACCCATAGTGCCATGAGGAGCAGCAGAAAGACGTTGCATGAATTCACAATACCGGAAGATGGACCGGGAAGTAAAATGGTAAGTGGACGACATATGACACTACTGAAAATTGCTTTACTTCAGGCAAGGTACCCGTACGGGTACAGATTGTGGATATGTGCAGCTTGACGGGTCCATGATACGGCGAAGGTACGGTACCCGCAGGTGGTAGGTCCCATCAGTACGCAGGGTACCTCCGTACGTGTACCACCAGCCGTTCTGTACCGTCACCAGTGTGGCCTCGGGCACGTCCCGCGATGAAGCGGCGGGTGAGTTTCGCCGCTTAAGCTGTTTAGCAATGCCACCGAGGCCCACGTTGCGACGGTCGGGCAGTGACGCAATATGCACTTCGAGAACACAAATTATAGCAAGCGATCCTGGTCTGTCTGTAGGTCAAGTTTGGAGCGCGAGTGGGTACGGGCCCCAAATACCAAGCGATATATTTTCTCGAAGTGAATTGATGCGTGAAACGGCGCAGATATTCTCCTACGCCAATAACAGCACACCCGAAACAAGTAACCGCAGATAGTTCCTGTGTGAAATAGTACTTCTGTTCAGATGGACAAGGCCACAAATGCGGGCCCATCGCCGGTAAGACTAGCTGACGAGCGAGGGAGAGGGCGGGCGGGGGGGGGGGGGGGGGGGGGCAATAACACGATCAGTGACAGAGGCCGCAAAAATTACCGACGTCAAGCGCAACTTCCTTTGCTCCTTCTGTCAGGGTGCGGGGAGCATCTATCTGTAGAGTGCTAGTGTGCTACTTAGTATTTCACGCTTACCTCCAGCCACGTAGCTGATGGGAAGCTGATGCCGCGGTACTGGATGTGCTGTTTCTTGCCAGGTGGCATATCGCTGTATTGCAATGGCGCTTCAGACCCAAACCAAGGCTCCGGCGGCGCCCGTTCAGAAAGGTGACAGGGATTTAGGGGAACAGAAATCCCCTTTCGACCTACTTCTTGATAGGTTGCTGGTTTATGTATTGAGAATTAACTGGCATGGATGTGGGATTTTTAGGTCATCACTGCGCCACTACTACGATGATATCAACCTCGGCGCATCAGTCCAACGCTGTAATAGCGGGTCTGCGAAATCTGAGATTGGCGTTGAAGAAGAAAGTGAATGCTGTCGAGGATTGGGCTCTTGGCGACCACCACGGCACCTCTACACATGCCACCCGGCGCAGTAAGGGCGACCAGGAGCTTGAAGACGACTTTGATGAAGAACTATTTTCCTTCAAACTGCACGACTATTTGGTCGAAAGAGACTTGGACGGCGCGGCGGGGGAATTTTACATGGGCAATCAGGGGCGTGGTGACTTTGAGAAATGGTTGTACAAGTACATGAATCTGGATGAGCAGCGCTCCACTGTCTTCACGCACAGCGACTACATGTTTGAGTGGGTGAACCGAAAGTACCTGCTGGGTGCGCGCGCCATCCCGGACGCTAGGCCTTCGGATGTGCGGCAGAATTCTAAGGCGCTCTTCCGGATAATCAGCAGCAGAATCAGTTGGCCGTTGCCGCGACAGGGCATCGCGCTGGCCGGCAGCTTTGACACCGACGTCAACGCTATCTACTGCTGCATGGAACCTTCGTCAGTGACACCCTGGATCGATTACCCACGAAAGTGTAGGCTGTGCTTTGCGTACGGAGGGTTGCTGTACACAGGGTTCGTATCGGACTTTTCGCGGGCAATCGAACTGTGCGGTCAGTCGATTGATTGCGCTGTATGTGCACGGTGACGCGCAGTAGTGGCGCTTGACACGAAACGGGGCGTGGTGATAGTCAGTCAAATTTGATTTCCTAACTCAATTGCTACTTTTCCACCACTTCGTTCAAGCGCTAATGGACCACGATAACTGCTGACTCTCAGGCGTAAATAATAAACAATGTATGTAGACTTTTTTTACACATCTTTAATGGACAAAAGCACTGACCCAAGGATACATAAGAGTTTTATAGGGCAGCCCGACCCTCTGTGGAGGGCAGCGATCAGCAATCCACCGCCGCATACACCCTAAAGAAACACTGCCGCTACTGCACATGTTATGACAACGCCCCTTGACAGAGATCCTCGATCGCTAATCACTATCGCAAGAAGCCTTATTACGGTTATTAGGCTCGTAACGCTATGGTCATCTGCAGCTCCGGTAATCAATATTATGATATCGCCCGGTACGCCTTGCCACACTGGATAACAACCGGTACGGGGCAGTCGAGATCTGCGCCTTTACTGCCACCGTCCGCCGCAGACGGCCTGGCCTGCCTCCCGCCGTGGGAGCGTGGCGGTTGCGATGGCTCCTCGGCTGTAGCGCGCGCAAGTAAGGTTGGCCTCCTTCTGGTTTAGATCGGCAAGGTCCCGGTCGTGACTAGCCAAGGCGCCAAACTCCTACAGTAATCGCTCGCTTGTAGTTGGCAACTGCGGGCTTGGGCGATAGCGATAGATCTATTGCAGGCGATGGCACGGCTGGCCTGGTAGGGAGTAGGAACGCAGCAGGGCGCGCGAGTGCGCGCAGGGGTGCGGAGAGCGGAGTTCCTTTCCAGGGACGCATCAAAGAAAAGATTCCTTACAAAACAAAGTTAAGGAATGCAGAGGGGGGGGGGAAGGGGGGAGGGAAAGAGAAAGAAAATGACAGGGGATTCAGACCGGGGGGGGGGGGGGGGGGGGGGGAGAAGGGCGAGAGGAAGAGGGGGGAGGCGGACGAAGGGAGAGAGAAAGAAAGGACGGAAGGGGTGAGAGAGACAGGGAAGGGGGGGGAGAAGGGAGTGGGAGAGAAAGGGGACATGCAAAGGGTGTGGAGAGAAGGGGAGAGAGAGCGAGTAAGGAGGGGAAGAAGAGGGAGTCGGAGTATTGAGAAGGGGGAGGGAGACGAAGGGAGGTAAACAGAGGTTGAGGGAAAGAGAGAGAAAGAAAGGGGTCTGAGGGCCTGGGGGGTGGGGAGGTGGGGGGGGGGGGAGTGAGGGGAAGGAAAGGGAAGGGAAGGGAAGGGAAGGGAAGGGAAGGGAAGGGAAGGGAAGGGAAGGGAAGGGAAGGGAAGGGAAGGGAAGGGAAGGGAAGGGAAGGGAAGGGAAGGGAAGGGAAGGGAAGGGAAGGGAAGGGAAGGGAAGGGAAGGGAAGGGGAGGGGAGGGGAGAGGAGGGAGGGAGAGGAGAGGGGAAGGAAGGGAAGAGGAAGGGGAGGGAAGGAGAAGAGGAGAGAGAGTGTTGCAGCAAAAGAGAGGGGAAAAAGCAAAAGAAAGAAGTAATCTAATCGAAGTCAGCTAATCATATTTTTTTATTTTTTCATAAATTTCTTTTTCGTATTCGGTTACAAGTGCTCGCACGAACACCAACGTTCCTCGTATAGGTGCTCGCCTTCCACTCCCTGGCAGCCTTGCATTGGGAGCTCAGCAAGGCAAACTTGATGCGGACCTCCGCACTTCCGCTTTGCTTGGCACGCCTTCGGTTCAGTCGGTCCATGACTACTACCCCTTCGCCATGGAGGATGGGGGCCGGTTGGCGCCGATGGCGGCTGAGTTGGTCGATCGCTTGGCTATTTTGGTGGCTGTACGTCGCTTCCCTGGCATGGGGGCCGCTGACTCTCGTTCCTTGCGCTCTGACAGTTATGTCCGTATGCAACATTTTGTTCGTCGATCTACTTCTCTTCCGTATCGGCGTGTTTTGGGGGATGTGCGACGAGAATTCATGCAACGTCTTTCTGCTGCTCTTCATGGCACTCTGGGCTCTTATCTCCGCGACGCTTTTCAGGAGGGCAGTGCTGGTGCTGTGGCATGCCTTCCTGTTCCTCGGGCTTAGGTTTTTTCTTCCTTTCTTTCTTTTTCTTGCTTGGTGGCCTCCACTGCTTTCTCTTGTAAGATTTTTTTTTTTCGTATTCGAACATATGTTAGAAAGAACGTGAGTATGTAGGAACACCAAGAACTTCGAACAAAATCTCGGAAAACAACTATAAAATTTGTAAAACATTAAATTCAAATTCTGAATATTTGAAGAGAAAGCTAATGTGCTCGGGATGTTCGGAGAGCCTTCGATCGGCTTCATCTGATTTCAAATGTGTAAGGATGCATGTGGACAAATGAGCGATGCGTGTACAAAACCGCTTTCCGACCCTCGCAGAATCTTTCTAGCGCTCCAACTACGCGCTAGAAAGGGGCGCCGACGGGCTCTAATCCATAGCTATCACCGCTCTACCAGAAAGGAAGCATGTTTGTGCGAGTGGTGAGGTGCATCGGGTCATTGGGACGGGGCATCGGCGCGCTGGCGATGGCGCGGCGTGTGGCGCCCTCTCGGTCGAGGACAACCTATGCTCTCGGCCTCGAACCTCTCTACGTGTTCCTGCTCGTCGCTGTCGTCCTTGGTACGAAGATAAAGGGGCAAGAACGGAGTCCGGCGAGGATGGTGCTCATGAGAAAAGGGACGTTGCCATGTGCCTACAAGCGGTGGATCTATGAAGATATGGATGGGGCGGTGCATGACCTAGCGGGGCAGTATGCTTGAAATACCGCGGTAACCAAGAGCATTTCTGAGTGCAAGTGTGTGCGTCAGGTTGCGAAGGGGTGGGGCGTGTCTCATGTGACCATGGCAAGATACTGCGCACACCCGGCTACTTTGAGACATGCTAACGTGTTGGTGTTGTCAAGTCCTTATATTATATCATGCAAGAGCTAGAGGGCTGGATGCCCTCCTCGTACCCCCTTCCTTCATGCGAGCTGCGCAGGGGGAGCACCCCACCATTTTCTAAAGGTAGGCATGTAGCTATGCGCACGCAACTAAAATATGCATCACAATACCAACAGAAATGTCGGGCCATTTGCAAGCCAATCCGCCTAGGCTTTCCTTTACAAAGCCATAGCGAGGTGAGGTCGCCGGGGCTAGTGACATATCTCCAAGCGGCGGTGTGCGCCCACCCGGGTTGCAAAGTTGTGCAACCGACGGAATGCTCAGTCTTCCCCAATAATATTGTCGACGCGGGTATGATGGCAGAGACGGAACGGTCCGGGTTGCTCACAAACTTGCTAACGGCTATGCGCACTTTCGAGGGCTCAGATTAGGTGCAACGCGTGGCGTGCGTCGCCATCGTGTGCTTCATGGACTCGAGCCCCGAGAATCCAGTCGAAGCGGGCGGTTGGACATTCTGAAAGAGGTGCATGCGGCAATGCGCGCCCACGTGGAATTGGCAAATTCCTGACACGCGGCTTGTATTGCTATATGCAATGTTTCCCGCGATAACGGTTGCGATCGTATGAAAGCCAGAGGGTGGGCGCTTTTGTCGGACGTCCGGAAGGCCATGCGACGGTACGCATGATGGACCGCACTTCAATCGAAGGCGTGCGACGCCATCGGGAGTATGAATGGGAGTGGCGTCGTCAGTGCCGTAAAGGCACGGCGTTTGGAAATCTGCGCGATATTCAGTCGGCGTTGCGTGCTCATTCACCCTCGGTGCTCGTTAAGGATGCTGCATGCGATACTATTGAATTCATTCTGAGCTGCGAATGCAACGCCAATGCCGATGAGTCCGTGAGGTTGGGCATACTGGCTGATATACAGACGGTAATGCGTGTCCACCTGTACCATGAGGATGTGCACATTCTGGCGTGTTTTGCCCTTGGGCTCAGTGACAAAACGTTGAGTGGCATGCTCTAGCGAGACGGCTGGGAATTTTGGCTGGTGTGCAAGCCTCGATGCACTAGAACCCGGGCTTAGCGGTGCAGTAGATAAGTAGAGGGCAATGGGAGTTATCGCCACGTAAACAAATAACGACGATGACAATGCCGAAAAGGCAAGCCGGATGAGGTTGTTATTAGACATTCAGATAGCGATGCGCACTCACTTTGACAGTGGGGCTTTTCTAGTGAGGGCAATCGATGATATTCAATATGTGATCTCCGAGATCTTTTAATATGCCGCGGATGACCTGGACTATGCCTTGTCGTCCAGCGAGCGCCGCCCTTGCATTGCGTTGCTTTGCAGTTGTCCGCCGCTAGCTCCAACACCCGCCGTCCTCCGCAGACTCGTTCGTACCCTTCGTGGAAGCCATAGAACACTTGAGATACATCGCCCACTCGTCCTTGAGCATAAGAGTATTCTAGGAGTATGTGGTCTTGAAAAGGGCGCCCGCCGACGGTGAAGCGGCGGCGGCTCCGAAGGGGGGTGCGCTCGCATGCCCGTCGGCACTCACTCCAATCTCCTCGTGGTGGGTAGTGTTGGTGGCCCTATAGCCGTGCCATGCTTGGCACGGTTGGGAGCTTGGCGGGGTGAATCTGGCAGCTCTCATCCGCGCGATCAGAAGTGTCGGGACACCGTGTACAACGAGATTTTCAAGATAGTTTTTGTACTCTACCATCAGCAAGATCTCCCGCTCGGGCCGTCCGATATGTTTTTAACAGACCGGAAACTTCTCAGATATCGTCCCATTTAGGAGGGGAGATAGGGTATGAATCATAAGGGGTGTGTAGAGGCGAAGAAGTTACGGACGGATCGATAGTGAGACGCGGGTGTTGGAGCTCGTTGCGAACACCGAGAAGCTGCACTAGGGTGTGGTGTTCGCTTAACGTCGACCAACATGTCGACGTCGAGCCGGCCCAAATGGGGGCAACACGACACCAACACCGAGTAGGACTGCCGCGACTGGAGGAGCGGTAAGATTTGGCGGCGGCGATCTCTAGGATCAGCCTCAGCCGGAAAAGCTTGTAAGGGGGATTTTGAATGATATCCGTACCCCCACGGCCTTTTGGATCCGCCTAGGGCGACCATGACATAAGCCTCCGCATCAAACATTGATGTTTTCATGGGATCATGCTGCATATGCCGCATCATCCGCGTAGATGCGTCCATGAAATAGGGCCGTATGTAGTCAATGCATCCATGAGTTAGTGCCTTATCTAATAAGTCGTCCACGAATTGGTGCCCTATATAATAAGCAACTCGTTCATGAATCCGTGTCCTCATTAGTCTATGCATTAGACACGGCTACCCGGTAATAATCCGGCTCGTCATTCCATTAAAATTCATGTATGTGTGAGGGGACTTATTGTGGCGGTTAGCCTCTGAAAGCTAAACGCTAGCACAAATCAGTTCTAGTCTGTCTAGTCTTGTTGCTGCAAGATGGCAAAATGCTGTTGTCGAAAGGCAATTGATGAAAGATGTTTCACTGCTGTACTTGGGCAGTAGATGTTGCAAATGAACAAAGGAATTGTTAAATGGTTCTGTCACCTCCCTCTACTGCACTGGGCTTAAATAGGTTTCAGCCCAGACTAATTACGCCTGCAAGCTTCGCTTACGTGTCAGGCGTTAGTGTTGTCCAACCGTCGCCTTCTGTCCTCGGGACATGGCCTTTCAGCTTCCTCGGTATTACGACGCAGCTCCTTCTGCATTGAAGAGCTTGTTCTGGCGCGTCGTCTTCTGGCTAGTTAGACTAATTATGCATATCTGTACGTACCGGGAGGTATTAGTCGTACTGTAGCATCAGCACCATTATAATATTGCAGTAGCGACGTACCCACGAATATACGTCCGTCCGATGGAAAAGCACGAATTGGAATCCGTAACGAGTACCTGTACAATGTCCTGCAATGTACTGTTGCAGGACTGTACTCGTCACACTCGTACCCTCCCCCTCTTGACAGATCAATGAGGCCGCCGCGAGGCAGACCTCCGTGGTTCTTGGCTCCTTTACTGAAGCAGTTACTGGGACTCAGGAATGCGCGCTGGGAAAGCGTGCATGAAATCAATGTAGGCCTGAGTCTTGGCGAACTTGCGCCATTGGGGCGTCTCCAAGAATTCTTGTAACGCAATTGTTCGATGCACCTCGTTCAACCGGTGCCAGACAGGTGGAATGTCGTCATCACTGAAGTGCGTCATGAAGAGCAAATATTTGCCTCGTCGTCCAGGTAGAGACTTGATGCACACAGCAGATATGTGCGAAACGTCAAACTCCTCATCGTCTCCTTCAGGTACAGTCACAGGAACAGCTGGTCGTAGCGAAGCGGTAGAGCAGGGTCGTAAGTTGTTAACATGGAACACAGGATGTAAGCGTACTGTCGCTGGTAATTTCAATCTGTAACTGTGTTTTCCAATCTGCTCCTCCACTGAAAAAGGTCCGAGCTGTCTGTCTCTGAGTTTCCTGTTCGGTTGTCCTCGAAGAAAAAGGTTTGCTGTGACGACTGACACCTTGTCTCCCTTAGCAAAATGTGGCGCCGTAGACGGTTCTGTGCGTGCCTGCATCTCGTCCTTATGTAGCTGTAATACTGAGCGTACCAGAGTGTGCACCTCCTGTAACAATTTTAACCGTTCTGTTGCGTCTTGGGAAATTGGTATCGATGGTCGCATGCTGAAGAGCAGGTCAGGAGGCTCCTCAGGAGAGAAACCAAAGTTAGCCTCGAACGGTGTGTGCTCAATTCCGAGTGCACGCGAAGCATTGTACGCAAACTCCACTTGCGGTAAAAGTGTCGACCAATCAGAGCCATCATAGCAACAGAAGCAACGAAGAAGCTGCTGAAACGTGCTGTTCACGCGCTCTGTGAGTCCGTCTGTTTCTGGGTGTCGGCTGGTAGACATGTTCAGACGCGTTCCAAGGCGTCTCCAAAGAGTCTGCCAGAAGGCGCTGACAAATTTCGGATCACGGTCGCTGATTAGCACACGGGGAAGTCCATGTAAGCGGTAGATTCCCTGTAAAAATAAAGTTGCAGTTTCTTCGGCAGTAATCGACTCTGTACATGGCAGAAAATGGGCCATTCGAGTTAGATGGTCCACTACAATCAGCACACTGTTAAAGCCATTGCTCTCAGGCAAGTGTGTCAGGTAGTCAAGACCAACTGTGTGCCACGGTCTGGGTGGAACAGGTAATGGGTAAAGAGTCGCAGCCATCTGCGGTCGAATCTTCGCTCGTCGGCACACGACGCAGCGTTCACAAAAATCTTTCACGTCTTGGCGGATTCGTTTCCACCAGAATCTGTCGAGTGCCTTAGCAAGAGTGCTAGCAACTCCTCTGTGACCAGCTGACGAACTTTCGTGCAGCTCTGTGATCAATCTCAGTCGGAGCTCAGAGTTCTGTGGAATACAGAGGCGATTGAGACGCCAAAAGTACCCATCTCTGGCTTCTATCCGGCTGTCTCTTGTCCACTCACCATCGTCCCCATAAAACGAATCCTGTGAGAACCCCTCGCGAATGAGATCAGCGAACTCAGGGCTCAGCTGCAACGCTTCAACAGTCAGTAAATTTAACTGTGCGTCTTCAAACAGCAGCTGGGACTTCCGTCGTAATTCTCGATCTGACGGAACCTCGCCATCCCAAAATAAGGGTACTGTGGCCTGAGGTACGAAGTCTGGACGCCGGCTTAACGGGTCGGCTTCGTTCAAAGCTCCCTTGCGATATGCAAGTGTCATCGAGCCCACAAACGGTTGCAAATCCCGCAGGTATCTTGCTTGCCGCTTGTTCAGCCTGTTGTTCGGTTGCCTGAGCAGATGTCGCAGTGTGTCGTGGTCTGTTACGACAAGGAACTTAGAACAGCCTTCAAGATAGCACCTCCAATGCTTGACAGCTTCGCATACGGCCAAAGCTTCTAAGTCGTACGCAGAGTAAGTGTTACCACGCTCAGCTGGATTCAACTTACGCGCCCAGTAAGAGACTGGTTGAAGACCGCCTCCTTGGTCTTGCAACAGGACTGCTGCAATCCCCACTGTTGAAGCATCTGTAGCCACGGTGAACGTCGCGTCCGAGCCGACCTCCGGAAGGATCAGGCATGGCGCGGAAATGAGCCGTAACTTGAGAGTCTCAAAGGCTTCCAAACAGGCAGGCGTCAGCGTAACCTTCTGTGGCTGGGACTTCCGCAGTAAGTCCGTCAATGGAGCCGTAAGGTCGCTAAAATGGTGGTCTTATGAACGTCCTGATCACGCACTCGAACTTGCCAGAATCCAGAAGCGAGGTCGAGGTGTGTGTAAAAATTCGCGTCCTTAAGTTCGTCCAATGTGTCATCCACTCTCGGAAGTGGGTAGGCGTCCTTACGCGTAACCTCGTTAAGACCACGGTAGTCAATGCACAGACGTAGCGAGCCATCAGCTTTCCGCACAAAAAGAATTGGCGAGCCAAACTCACTGTAGCTGGGACGGATTAGACCAGCTTCTACTGCGTCTTTGAGCTGTCGATTAAGCTCAGCGCGTTCCGCTGGAGACAGTCGGTTCAGACGTTGACGTCGCATCGGGCCAGTTGTTTCAATGGGATGGTCCCACTGTCGGCTTACAGGTGGAGAGTCGACAGGTTGCAGTAACTCCGGAAAGTCATCGAAGAGTATAGACCGGAAGTTGTCACGTTGTTCTGCCGTTAGTTCCTCTCCAGTGTGAAAATTTGTCGACTGTTCGGCGGCTGACGTAAGTTCAATGACGTAAAAATCAGCATGACGTCCCCTGCTGCGGCGCGTCTTGCGCATCAGCTTCTGAACTTTCGTAGACGACAAGAGTAGACACTCAGGGCGTCGTTCCTCAAGTGTAGTTTCCACTGCTGTGCCGTCCATCAGTGTAAAAATTCTGTTTGTACCAAATTGTAAAGAGGCCTGTTCGTCATCAAGCCATGGTAAACCCAGGATTAAATCAGCTGTGCGTAAATCACGTAGAACGTAAAAAGTCCGCTGAAATTCATGTCGAGCCAGCTCAAAAGTGACGTCACAGACTGTCGTAGAAGTCACTCGTTGTCCGTTAGCGAGTCGAACTGGAGTCTTACTCGCAGACTTCCGAGTCTGTAAAGCAAAGCGTCGTACAAAGTCCTCTGACACAAAATCAAGTGTCGCAGCGCAGTCCACTAATCCAGAAATTTGGTGTCCGCCATCAGGAGTTTTCACAGTCAGCTCAGTTCGAATTAACGGGCGAGCTTCCGTGAGGTCAGTCAGTAGTGCTGTAGCTGGCGAAGAAAATTGTTGCAGCGTAGCGATGGACTGGTCCGAGTCGTCTGCTGGTACAGGTACCGAGTCGGGTAGATCAGGTACTGTAAGTTCCGGTGAGTCGTTAAACGCACAATCGGCGTCGACTAACCATAGCTGTACAGGCCAAGGGGCTGGAGAAACCACCTCCTGTTGCGCTGGGTTGTCCAGTGACTGACGTGTAAAAAGCTGTGTCCTTGCTGGGAATTCTTGAAAAAGTTTCCAGTGCTTAGTCACCTGAGTAAATTTCGCCCACTTTGGTAGTACAAAAACAGCCATCGTAGATGTCGGAGATGTTCGACGACAATCCTCAAAATGCTGCGCAATCTGCTCAGCTATCTCCCAGGGTGGGTTGATGAACACCCGTTCTCCTGTTAAGTCTCTGTCTAGAATCGAGTCACTCGGCGAACAGTGAGGTAAGTCACCGTGCGAGTTAAGACCTTCATCATCAGCACATCCCTCCAACGTGAAGTTGAATCGTGCATGCAGAGGGTCAAAGACTGAGTCAACCAGTTTCCAATCAACTGAACGTCTGGTTACAGTTTTACGACTCTGTCTCTGCTTAGTCTGACGACGACGACCTGCTACTTGCGTTACAGGTGTCGCAACTGTAGTCGATGGAGATGTCGAAGGTGTGTCGACGACCTCTGTCGCTAACAGTGTCTCAGAATGAACAGTAGATGTAGCCGGCTGCTCCAGTTCATTTGTAGAACAGCCTTGCCACCATCATTGCTTCTTAGGTTGCATCGGTGCCTTGCCTTTGAACTCCGGGCATTGGAACAAGCGGTGACCCTTCTTGTGGCACTTGAAGCAGAGTCCTTCGTCCATGTGTCGCTGACGCTCCTCAGCTGTCATTGCGTTTGCGAGTGAATTAAAATCTTCGCGGCCGGATGTCTGACCACGTCCACCATTGTTGCCTCCACGACCACCAATGTTACCACCACGTCCACGTCCGCGGCCACGTCCACGGCCACCTTTGTTACGTTTCCAGACGTTAGCAGCCTCTTCAAGAGGGTTCTCAAAATTGCGCTTGCGTGTAGGCTGAGTAGACGGTCCAGCAGCAGACCTCGCATTGCCCAGTTCCGGCGAATCTGTCACCACGTTGTTCAAAAAGTTTTGTAGCTCTGTTAAACCGTGCACACACGATCAGTAAGGAAGGTAACTAACGCATACGTAGTTACAGTCACAATCACGCAAAGGGACAGTCACAGAGACAACCAGCCCGAGGCGTGGTGTCGGGACAACAGAAGTGTTGGAGCAGAAGCCTAGCGACAGCTCTGTACCAGTACAAACAGGTTATCGGTATGTCCGATCTAGACATGTACAAATCATATCTAGAATAGCTTACAGTAGCTATCTGCAACTAATAACTAGAAGGTATTACTTACAACACTCCCCCTGAAGGTAGCTACGGGATGAAGCGTTGCATTGGGTCTTGTCCTCCAAGGATTGCACTTCGGTGTCTTGTGAGTGCCGGTCCTGGGAGGGGCTTGGTGAACATATCAGCCACCATCTGGTCAGTGGGGAGGTACCTCAACTTGATGGTTCCCTGCTCCACATGGTCCTTGAGGAAGTGCCATTTCAGACCGATGTGTTTGGTCTTCTCGCTGACCAAGGCGTTCTGGGAGTATGCGATGGCGCTTTGGTTGTCCTCCCAGATGGTGGTGGTTTCGGTGATGGGGGCGTTAAAGATCTCCCCCAGGAGTTGTCGGAGGTGGAGTCCCTCCTTGGTGGCGTCGGCCGCAGAGTAGTACTCGGCTTCACACGTGGATTGAGCCACACAAGTCTGTTGTTTGGACTTGTAACTTACTGGCCCGCGTCCGAGGGTGAAGAGATAGCCGGAGCGAGACTTGCGGGTGCTGCTGTCGTTGGCCCAATCAGCGTCGGCAAAGCCTGTGAGTTGGAGACTGTGGTCCGTGCCCCCCCCCAACGTCAGGCGCATGTCGATGGTGCCATGGAGGTATCGAAGGACCTTCTTCAGGGCCTGAAGGTGGGCTTCCGTGGGGGAAGCTTGGGCTGAGCCGAGGATGCTCAACGCCGTGGAGACATCGGGGCGCGTGCAGACGGCCGCGTACTGGAGACTGCCCAAGAGGCTTGGGTAAACATCCTTGGCCACGCCGGTGAGATGGGGCGAGGACATGTGCGCGAGGCCGGCGAGGAAGCCAGGGTCCATGGGAAGGGACGACGGTCGAGCGTCGGTCATGTTGTACTTGGCGAGGACATCGCGCAAGTACTTGGATTGGTCCAAGGAGACGGTGCGTGCCGAGCGGTCACGGGTGATGTGCATGCCGAGTAATTGGGAGAGGTCGCCGAGGTCCTTGATCTTGAACCGTTCTCCGAGCTTGGCCTTGAACGATGCAAGCCATGCGGTATCATTGCATGCCGCAGGAATGTCATCGACGTACAGCGCGATCATGGCGAAGACGTGGCCGGTGCGGAAGATGTAGATGCAAGGGTCAGAAACGCACTGTTGCCACCCATTGTCGACGAGCCAGGCACGGAGTAGCATGTTGAACTCGCGGGGGGACTGCTTAAGGCCGTAAAGGCAGCGCCTGAGGTGACACACTTTGGACGTGCCATCGCTGAAGCCGAGGGGCTGGCGGATGTACACGTCTTCCTTAATGGGTGCGTAGAGAAACGCAGTGTCGATGTCAAGTTGGCAGAGCTCAAGGTCACGGGCGGCTGCGATGGTCAGGAAGAGACGCAGGCTGGCCATGCGGATGACAGGAGAGAATGTCTCAGTGTAATCTAGTCCAGCGCGTTGGCTGCACCCTTTGGCGACGAACCGCGCTTTGAAGCGGGAGACGTCACCGGCGGTGTCAGACTTAACTTTGTAGATCCACATGCTGTTAACTACCATGCGACCCGGGGGAAGGTCAACGAGTTCCCAAGTGCCGTTGTCCATGAGGGATGAGTACTCCTGCTGCATAGCGGCTTGCCACTGAGGGGCCTGGGCGCTGTCCAAGGCAGCTCGGTACGATTTCGGCTCCACACACTCCCGGGCGGACAGGAGGGCGACGGCAGTAGGCGATGTGCCGGCAGGTGTGTGAGGGGGACCAGTGATAAGGTTGGGAACGTGAGGGCGTGTGAAGATGTCCTCTTTGGCTTTGCCCTGTTCAGGGTCACAACACGCCGTCACGAGGGTCGGGGGGAAGTCGGCCACGTGGGCAACCATTTCGCCGTAGCGTAGGGGATGAGAACGGAGCCGAGTTTGGCGAGGGGCGGCATGAGGGGGCATGGGGTCTGGCAATGGTATGTCGATGGGGTGGGATTGGAGTGAGGTGGCCGTTGCGTCATCCGAAGGGTTGGTGATGGTGGAGTCGACGGAGAGTTGTGCGCTGAAGCCCGGGGTGTCTTCTTGAAAGACAACATGGACGGAAGTGGTGATTCGGCGGGTTTCCGGGTTGTAAACGCGGTACCCGGGTGCGTCATTGGGGTAGCCGACCATGACGCCACGAAACGCCTTTTCACTGAGTTTTCGACGCAGTTTGTCAGGCACCTTGGCGAAGACGGTGCACCCGAAGACGCGAAACTTGGAGGCGTCAGGCACAGACGACGTGAGGAGGGTAAGTGGGATGCCACCGGTGGGGCCGACTGAGCGACTGTACGTGCGGTTGCGGAGGTACACAACAGTGCTGACAGCGCATGACCACATGGAGTTGGGAACGGCCATACTGTGGAGCATCGCTGACGCATTGTCCCGGATAGTGCGCCAAGGACGTTCGGCTTTGCCGAGCATGTGGTGGGCGTATGGGGCAGAGAACTGGACCCCAACGCCGAGCTGTGCGCACATCTGGCGGGTTGTTGCAGCCTCAAAGACAGAGTCCGAGTCAAATTTGATGATTGGGGCAAACGCACCCGATTGGGAGTGGTAACGTGCATGCATGTGCTTGATGTCGAGGAGGATGTTTTCCAACTCCGAGCACGCATCGTCTTTTGACTTGAGGAACCGCACCCACATGTAATGGGTGTGGTGGTCAATGACGAGCAAGCAGTAGCGGAGGCCATGTGGGGAGGGGACGTTGACCGGTCCCCACAGGTCAGAGGAGAGGTTGAGGAGGGGACGAGGAGGTTTCGCGCATGCACTGGTGTTGCGCGGTGCAGCTGTGGCCTTGTGTAACAAGCATGAGTCGCAAGAGACATCGGTTACAGAGCTGGCTAATGCAGGGCTAGTCGGGACACCGTGCGTGTGCTGGGCCCGCAGGCTTTGCATGTTCAGGTGTCCAAACCGACGGTGCCACAATGTAGGGTCGCACTGGGCAGCAAGGGCAACACTAGGGGAGGGAGAAGTCACTCTCATCGTGGAGGTACTGGGGGGGGGCTCTGGCTTGTGGGGGAGGAGGTAGAGGCCGTTTCCGGAGGGCTCTAGCACACCCATTCCTGTGGGCACCACAAGTAAACCAGTGTCAGAGTTAGAGGGGAAGATGAATTCACAACCGCTGTGGGTCTGCATCCAGCTGACACTAAGTAACCGGCCGATGCGTTGAGCAGAGCGAGAGGACAAGTCAGGGGTGTACAACGCATGGACAATGCGATGAATAAGTACGCCTGTGTCAAGTCGGACTGAAATTCGGACGGAGCCACTGCCCTTGACGTCAACACCAACCCCGCCAACGCGCGAGGGAGCGGAGGGAGGTGTGAATCGTACGAAGTCGCCTTTAAACGCGGTGAGGTTGATCGAGCAGGCGGAATCGACTACCCAATACTGTGAGAGGTTACGACCGGGGGTGAGGGAGGAGGAGAAGGCTACGGAGCTGAAAGGCACACTCACCTCGGTGTCATCGTAATCATCCGTGCATTCTTCGAGGGTAGGCAAACTGTCAAAGTCATCGGCGGGGACGTCGCTCAGCACAGCGGCGTGCGCAGAGTGAGAGCCACCAGCAGGGGTGCCGTACTTCTGAATGATCATTTTGCGCTTCGCGAGTGTCCACCGCAAGAGGGCGTCATCCGGGGCATTGCAAGAGGACAAGATGTGGTCCGGGCTGCCGCAAGCGGAACACTTGGTGGGCAGGACGCGACCACCGCGAGGGACACGTGGAGGGTGGCCTCGACCGCTGTGTGATCCGCGGCCAGCAGCGACAAACGCGGAGATGGGAGGCGGTGAGGTGTGGGGAGCTGTTGCGGCCGGGGCGTCGTCCTCGTCCATATTGTGCGCCAGGTGGAGGATGCTGGCCATCACGTCATCAGCGGACAACAGGTAGTCTGTGTCGAACGCGTTGATGACGCACTGTTTGGCCTGACCGTGTGGGCCGTTGCTGGAAATACCGCGCAGCATGAGGAGACCGAGGTTGTGGGGGTGAATGGCAGCGGAACCATCGACCATCTGACATGTCTCGTTGTAGTCGTCGAACGTCTGTCTCATGTAGTGGACATAATCACTGAGTGACTGTCCGGGGCGTTGTCTGACCATCAAGTTGTCCAGCAGCGACAATGAGCGAGCAAAGGACCGACTGTCGAGACGTTCACACAGAAGGTCCCACGCTGCCGCTGCGCAGTCAGGACGTGCTGGGGAGACGCACTTCATCGCTTGGTCGGCGCGTGGGTTCGCGCTAGCTGCATGGAGGAGCAGGGTGTAGGCGTAGTGTTGCGCCGGTTCGTCTAACACGACGCCCGAGTCGCGGATGGCCAGCTGTGGGATGAGGTAAGTGGCCTTGATGGAGAGGAAATTAAGGAAGTTCCTCTTCCACTGCTTGAAGTCCGTGGTGGGCCCCATGGTAGGGACCGACATCTTCATGGACCGGTTGAGGGCGTCCTTGTCGAAACCGGTGGCCTCGTGGGCGGCGCGGCCGATGACCACCGGGTCAATGGTGGGGCGACGCCCGCCACGGGTGGTGTGCCCACCTCGCTGTGGAGGATGCGAATGCCAGCCAGGAAAGGGAGGCGGTGGTCCACCGGGGAAGGGAGAAGGTGGGCCGCCGGGGAAAGGAGAGTGGCCGGCCATTGAACGCGGGGGGCCGTACGGGTGCGGGTGGCCACGGGAGGCGGGGACGCGGGGCGGCGGTGCCTCCGGGAAAAAAGGTCCGGGATCCGGGAGGGCATACCCTGCAAGAGGGTACGGAGGGGGTGGTGGTAGGCGTTCCGCGGGTAGGTGAGGCTGTGGGGCGGTGTGCGCATCGTGGCGGCGGAGTGCGACATGGGGGTCGCCAACCGACGCTGCAGCGAAAGCAGCATCGTGGGCCGGCTGCGCGTCCAGCCGAGTGCCGGGAAAGGGAGATGCGTGTGTTGGGGGGTCGGAGGAAAGGAGGTTCAGAGAGTGGTTGTCGCGATGGGGGTCGAGCTGCGCGTCGTGACGACGCACAGCGAAAGACGGGTCCGCAGGGGCAGCTACAGGACCAGCAGCAACAGCCGCAGCAGCAGCAGCAGACTGAGCGTCCAGGCGGGCGTTTATGAGCGCCATTTGTTGCAGGACGAGTGCGAGGGTAGCAGGGGTGGGACTGACAGAGCTCTGTGGAGAGTCGAGGTCAGGGGAAGCAGGAGGCGAATCAGGTGGGTTGTCGACAGAGCGAGTTTTTGGCGCCATTTCGACACAGGGCGAGAAAAGGAAAAGAGCCGAAAAAACAGGCAGCGGTAAAAACCGCTAGCCGGACGTGTGCCTAACAGCGGTATGCAGAGAGACGGCCTGATGCCCGCCGACCCCTCGGCCTGATGCCCCGGGGTGTCTCAAAGCACCTTTTCTGTGTCCTCCACCCAGTGTGGGGCACAAGTCGGGGCCACGGCCAGTGCAGGTGGGACGATGCGGCGGCGGCTGAGTCGCTACGATAATATATTAATTAAAACCGTAATCTAAGGCTGTCGTGCACTCTGTATATGTATAGTCACCCGATAGTGCGCCCCCCCCCCGGTCTCCAGCTTGGACCTGTATGCACCCTGTCCACACACGACGAGTGCGTCGGTGTGGGTGGCTGTCTGGCGTCCTCGAGCGGCTGACTTAGGTGGGATGGATGTTTTTTTTTTTTTTTTTTTTTTTTAACGCTGGTTATACTGGCGATACCGCCGACTACAGGATGAAAGTACTAGGTATCTATGAAAACTTGCCTTCTTCGGGAGAGGTGGCGATGGCAGCTCGCCGAACCAAGTTGTCGCGCGTGAGTGACGTGAGGCGGGGGCCCATAACCTGTTAAACCGTGCACACACGATCAGTAAGGAAGGTAACTAACGCATACGTAGTTACAGTCACAATCACGCAAAGGGACAGTCACAGAGACAACCAGCCCGAGGCGTGGTGTCGGGACAACAGAAGTGTTGGAGCAGAAGCCTAGCGACAGCTCTGTACCAGTACAAACAGGTTATCGGTATGTCCGATCTAGACATGTACAAATCATATCTAGAATAGCTTACAGTAGCTATCTGCAACTAATAACTAGAAGGTATTACTTACAACAAGCTCCACTAGCGTAGTCTGGTATCCAAGTTGAGCTCGGTGTGACTTAGCCAGTTTCTTGAGTGCATCGTTCGCCAGGCCATTAATGAAGCGTACGCACTATTCTTCAGCTGTCAGGTTTTGACGATGAGAGCGACGTAAGTAGTCGTTGTACTGTTTAGTGTAAACCGCGTAACTCATCGTATTGCTTTGCGTGAAGCTTAGCAAAGCGTTAATTGCGTCGTCCTGAATATTCGGAAGAAACGTAGATTTGCGTAACTCCGTAACAAGCTCGTTGTAGGTAGATGGAATTGGAGGCTGATTTTTCCGGTTCAACCACCACCCACCTAAGTGTCCAGCAAACTGTGAAGTAACCCAGAATACTGCATCGTACGAATCAGCTGAAATTCCAAGCATAATAAAACGCTGAGGCTGTGCTTCAAGCCAATCCTCCAGTACATGGGGTATCTGACCATTCTGGTACGGTGAAGTAATTGCAGCCTTACGCTGAGTCTCCGTGAGGGTCACAGGAAGTCCAGCCAAGTTGTGGGTAGGCATCGGCATTCCCACTCGTAAATCCGTAGGTCCTTCACCAGTAAGTCGATTAATGTGTCCACGAATCAGTAGCCATACAGAACCAGAGTCGACCGTCGTAAACCGGGTGTACATGTGGAACTGTCTCGGGATAGACGTGTCGTCATGCATGACTGGATTATGTTGTGTGATCGCTCGATAAAAAGATTCCCACTGAGTCACGTAACCGAAGTGAAGTAATTCACTCTTGTGCCTCTTAGCACGAAGTAACCCCGTCTGTGAGGGCGTAAGTGTCAGACCGTCAATGTTGATGGATTCCGGGACGACGTAAGTATCATCCGGATTAATTGTCGACTGTGCCAAAACAGCCTGCTCGACCTGAGCAGGTGTACGTAAATTGTTCGTAGCAAACAGGACAGAAATAGAAGCCGAGTACACGTAAACGAGCTGTCGTCCTTAAGGTAGTGTAACGTTAACAGGTTCACCACTCAACAACGTCAAATCCTCCGATGTCAAAGCAAGACCGGTCTCCTCATGTAACTCGCGAATAGCAGCGTCGACAGGCTCTTCATTAGGTAAGACAGAGCCAGCTGGGAACCAAGTTTTACCAGAACGAGGCTCTCGCTGAAACACCAACTTCAAATCCGACGGTTTAGTTCCTCCAACGTGAATTACCAACACGACGTAATGTCCAAGTCCGAGAGAAGCCATCTCAACTCAATCAAGCAACGTCGAGCAGATCAATTAGCAACGAAAGCGTGCGTCGACCAAAGAGCTCCGAAACAAGTGTGGCGGTTAGCCTCTGAAAGCTAAACGCTAGCACAAATCAGTTCTAGTCTGTCTAGTCTTGTTGCTGCAAGATGGCAAAATGTTGTTGTCGAAAGGCAATTGATGAAAGATGTTTCACTGCTGTACTTGGGCAGTAGATGTTGCAAATGAACAAAGGAATTGTTAAATGGTTCTGTCACCTCCCTCTACTGCACTGGGCTTAAATAGGTTTCAGCCCAGACTAATTACGCCTGCAAGCTTCGCTTACGTGTCAGGCGTTAGTGCTGTCCAACCGTCGCCTTCTGTCCTCGGGACATGGCCTTTCAGCTTCCTCGGTATTACGACGCAGCTCCTTCTGCATTGAAGAGCTTGTTCGGGCGCGTCGTCTTCTGGCTAGTTAGACTAATTATGCATATCTGTACGTACCGGGAGGTATTAGTCGTACTGTAGCATCAACACCATTATAATATTGCAGTAGCGACGTACCCACGAATATACGTCCGTCCGATGGAAAAGCACGAATTGGAATCCGTAACGAGTACCTGTACAATGTCCTGCAATGTACTGTTGCATGACTGTACTCGTCACATTATGTTGATGCATCAATACATTCATAAATTATTAATGTCCTACTCAATGGATGCGTCCATGAATAAGTGCCCTATATAGTCATGAATGCGTCCACGAATGAGTTGCCCATTTAATGGAGGCATCCACGAATTAGTTGCCAATTTAATCGATGCATCCACGAATTAGGAAAATAATAAAATGGGCGATGCATGAAAGTTTTATGCATTGCATTTGATACTTGATTTTTAATATCTGAGGCTTGTGCGGAGGTTTACCCTGCACCACCCTGCCGCGACCTACTATCGCTAGGTAGTATTATACCTTATATTAAAGAGTGCGAGCCCGGGTGAGCGCGGTGGCTCGTACTCAAAACAAAGGTGCTCGAGAGACGCGCGAACGGTGGAAATTATATTTTCAGTGTCAACCAACAGTATTTTACCATCCGCATTTTAGGACCACCAACCGCGAAAAAATTTGGTGGTCATGAACCTAAAGTTGGAGCCGCCTCCCCATGATTAAGTGTTCCACATCGGAAAAACATCAAAACGTAAACCGTTTTGAAGTCGTCTTAGAAAAACCATTTCTTGTGGAGGTGGAAGTTACGTTTGTAAGTGAACTTGGCAAGCTGCATGTGACCTAGATTTTTTGAAGTGGTCAACCTATATCATATTGGCCGACCCGTCTTTTTTCGTGGTTAGTTGTAAGGAGAATACGGTCGCCGGTTGGTTGCCATGCATGTACCCGGCTACTAAACTGAAGTAGCCGGGAAAATGGCGAAGAAAACTTTTCAGCCCGACGGCGGAAGCGCTAGCCTTTTCTATTTCGCTTTCTCGGTCCCTCCCACATGCCCTCGAGGTGACGGGGGACCTCGACTAGGAGGAAAGTCGCGACGGGAGGAGCGGCAACGACCTTGGGATGGGGCTGCGGGATCGATGAGCGACTACGTGAGGAGGGGTTTCCGATAGCCTTTCTCCTCCTATCTCTAGCAACACCGAAGTCACGCGAGAGCTAGACTAGGTTGGCAACTTGCCCCTCTCGAACGCAGATCGGCCTAGGCCAGTCGGCACCCCGGTTCAGTGGGACCTTGCCGTGCATCGTGAAGGTCGAGCAGCGCAGTTTCATTTTACATTCTAGGCAAATGGATTTATTTCTTGATCTGTCGTTCTTAATTACAAAATTATGTATGTTGTTATTCTTAGTAGGCGGGGGGACTGTGGCAATTACTGTGGTTGCTTACAATTTGTTGGCATACATTGCACATAGGTGTGTCGAGAGGTGTACACTCTTCCCATAAAGTCCGTTACTACCGGCACGCATTTAATTACCCGCCACGCACAGCCGCGATGGCCATGCAATTCGATTGGGGGGTAGAGTAATGTCTTTCGAACAACACACCACGGCGCGTTGTTCACTGACGTGAGCACCTCTATCGTCACGCTCCGATTATTGTGGGCGCACACGTTGGATTTGCGGCCGAAATTCTGTAGGCCGAAGTTTGTGCATGTGCAGGTTATGCACGCCTCTATGCGTGGCTCGGTACACGTAGTGTCGCGACAAGCCGGGAAACTACTCGACATTGGGCTCTAAGCATGTTTGCACAATTGCACGAGTATCCGCCGAGTGTGTTGCGCCCGGTCGCCTACAGAGCGGCAATACCGAGAATGGCATATCGTGTGCACTAGGTTTTCTTGCCAAGTGCCCGAAAATACAACCAAGGAGCACGGGCTAGGGACCTATGAGGTTTGAGGGACGGTTGACTTGGAGTGCAAGCACCCTAGCGCGCGGATCGATGGCCTTTGAAGCTTTCGCATCGCCGGGCGTGAAATATGGCGGGGACCTTTCAAAGTACCCTAGCACGGGCCTTGGTTTGGCATGTGGCAAACAAATGGCACGGCACCATGCCATCACGGGGCATAAAATGGGACGGACTTTATGGGAAGAGTGTACATAGTCGAAGAGTACCCGCGGCCCAATCGTTCTCGTAAATGCCATGATGTCAAAGTATTGATGGCCGTTAGTTAGACAACAGTCGGTCATGTTTGCCGATATATTGTTGAAATGCAGTTTCAAATTCAATTGGAATTGAAAAGGGATATCGGTCGGGTCGAGTAGGAGATCTTAGCGTTTGTGTACTACTTAGCATTTTGGTAGCCCTCCGTACCAAGGCTTCCCGGCATCTTCGGATCACACGGATCTCACCGCCGCTCCTCTCAGCCCCCTACCATGCCATGCCTTGCATGTCTACATGGGTTCCAACTCTCATAATTTCATCTGAAATTATCTGCAGTGAACTTATAGTCCATGTCATGACTTTCAGAGTTGCCACTACTTAATCGAAATGCCCCTCCCAAAGTATGAACGGGCCCCACTGTTGGTCCACAGGCTTGCGATTTTGTTGGCCGCGTATTAGATAAACCCTTCTGTATCAACTACCACTTGTAGCCCAGTCAAACCTTATTCGTTGTCGAAGGTTGTTAAGGAGCTTGAATCCGATCTTTGTGTAGACGTAGAATGCATAAGTAAAACCAAGTCACGTTTCCCCGTAGCCGTTCTAGACGCTCCTGACTCATGAGCAACATGATGACTGGGATTGAAGGCCGCATGGGTAACAATAAATCTCGCGGCTTTTCAGGGCTGAAGCCAAAATTTGCCTCAACCGGGGAGTGATCTATTCTCAAATTTGACTATCAGTGTAGGCAAAGTGGACTAATTGGAGCTATGATGTCCAATCACTACCATCGTAATACGAGAATTCATGGAAAATATTTACATGTATTTGCAAATGTGCGACATGGCTTTGGTACGAGTTAAGGTAAATGTGATGGTATGTTTGTCCTTTTGCATGCGTGTGTGTGTGTGTGTGTGTATACGTGTTTCTCTGTCAGATTGTATGTGTATGTGCGCGTGTGTGCGAGTGTATATGTGTGTAATTGCATGTTCGTATGCGTGAGTGTGTGCTTCGTTTGCGTCTCTGTTTGTGGTGCGTGTGTATACGATCACATATACGGGTATATGTTTGTGCATGAGTAAGTGTGCGTGCGTGCGTGTGCGTGTGTGCAAGTTTGTGGGTGTGATATTTTATGCACGTCTGAGATGGCCTATCCATGCTTACTTTCCATTTGCGCATACAGAATGCCGATGCAACAGAAAAAAAACTACAGGAGGCCAGCCTCACTCCGGATACCACATACACAACAGCGCCCTATTCACTTCTGAGGCATTCCAAAACAATAGGCATCACGTATATATGCAAGCCTACCAATACGCCTCCCACCCCCTCAGCGTGAGTTTCTGAGTTCCTCTGTCACTTCTGAATCATTCCTCGCGATAGAAACCCTACAAATCTGTGATGAAGCCTGAGCCTTCTCTCAAATAGAAGTAAAAATAAACATCAAATAACACTGTGTGATTCTCGCACTCAATTCACCTATTTTGGAAACACAGTCACGCCGCGTCACCGTTCAGACTGCACCTTCCTGGGCGCAACGATCTATTGTGCCCTCCCTGGGAGTCAGCCATACCAGACCGTAGACACAATCATAGCACGTCGACTATAATAAGGGAATGGCGTGCATGTTGGCGCCATTGACTTTTCTTTCTGGCTTCCTTAAAAACCATAGATGCGCCAGGTTAAAGCACAACTTTAGTAGCTCTCAAAACGCCCATCATCGCGGCAATGCACGGAATGCACCGCTTGTGTGACCGGATAACTTGTGAAGACAGAGGGGAAGGTGGGAGGGAGGGGGGCTCATCGAGCGTAGATACGCTCTGCCATAAGGAAACACGTCATACGGACGGAACCACTGGAGGATTCGAAATCGGGTAGCAGGATGAGCTCGCAGTGCTGCAGCCGGACGATGGCCACTAGTTTGTTATCAGACAGCAGCTGTAGCTTGGCCGTCTGCTTCTCCGTCAGGCTGCGTGACGCACATTGCACCCAGGTGCAATTGGACAACGTCACCTGCACATAGCGCCACCCCAATGGTAGGCAGCCAAACACGAAAACCGTCAGATATGTCAGATACTTTTTGACCTTAATACGCACAGCAAGAGTTGCGACCATATGCATATGAGCGTGAGTGCGCGTGAGCGCGTGTGTGTCTGGGTGTGTGCATGCTTGCGTGTCCATTTGTATGTGTGTGTGGGGGTGGGTGTGCGTGCGCATGGTTTTGTATGTGTGCGTGCATTTGTATGTGTATGTCTGTGTGGATGGGTTGTGTGCGCATGGTTTTGTATGTGTGCGTACAATTGTATGTGTGTTTGGTGTGTGTGTGTGTGTGTGTGTGTGTGTGTGTGTGTGTGTGTGTATATGTGTGCGTGTATTTGTGTGTATGTATGTGCGCGTATGGATGTGTGCGTATGTTTGTGCTAGTAGGACATCAAGAAGCGTTTTGCGTGTAAGACAGTGATTTGTCCACGTCCTTTTCAGTCAATGAAACCAAAACATGACGATCACCCGGAAATATACATAGTTAAGGTAAAAAATTGGGTGTATGTGCGCTGCCCGTGAAACAAAAAATCGCAATGCGCATGGCAAATTAATGGATAAAAAGGGGACGTTTTCGTTTTCGGCGAGGTAGGACACCTCGCTTCGGTGGCGCAGCTCAGAGACGTAGAGGCTCGGCGGAAACTGCTCCGCGAGATCTGCGGGGATGGCTGCTGCGAGGTGGAACAGCTCCACCATGCTATCCTTCAGCTTGTGCTTCACATTGCCCTGTGGGAAACAGCAAAATTAGGAAGGTGTGGGGCGGGGAGGCGCGCGTTTGCAGGTGTGTTTGTATCCGAGAGCGCGTAAAGAGATATCACAACCGGATATCTGTGTGCCTGTGTGATTCACTATATCTGCCGTATTTCTGTATGCCGTCCTTAATTGAGGGGGGGTGGGAGAAGGAAGGGGGGAAGGGGGGATTCAGGAGTTCACTGTGACCATTATTTGATGTTTACGTGCTGTGTAATTGATGGTAGGGTGTATGAACAGGTACCAACACGAATGCCGGCGCGAAAGTTCTATGAATGTAACTTTTGGGAAAAGGGACACGATGATTGTCAATGAACGTGTTAACGTTAGTCTCCTGTGATGCATTTGAACATAAGGCATATGCTGGGATTTTTGGGATGTAGCATGGTCTATGTACAGTGATTGTGTGTCTGTGGACACATCAGTTTGTGTTGTATGTGTAAACTTATGATTGTGGGTGGTTTGCATGGGTACAGTTTCAAGTGAATGTGTGCGACGGGAGATATGCTACACTTTTTTGTATGTGCGTGTGCTTTGCTGGCAAGCTTCCTCACATTGTGGCCGTATGTCTGTCCACTCAAATGTACGACACCGTGTGTGTGTATGTGTGTGTGTGTGTGTGTGTGTGTGTGTGTGTGTGTGTGTGTGTGTGTGTGTGTGTGTGTGTGTGTGTGTGTGTGTGTGTGTGTGCGTGTTCATGCGCGCGTGTGCTTGTGTGGGCGAGTGAGAGAGTGTATGAGTGTAAGTGTGCTTCTGTATGCACATGAATCATGAAGCGTGTCCGACCGTGGTGCGCTTATAATTACGAGGGTCTCCAATCGCTTTATTTTCACTTCAGAAGCAATGTTGTGATACCTGTACATAGACGCCGGTTATCCTTCAAAAGGAACAAAGGGGGGTGGGGAGGGTCCACACCTGCCAGCACACTTGCCGCTGCTTCAGGACGTGCGAGATGTGGCTAGATCCCGGGCGGTGCCTGTCCACAAGCTCGCCCCCGTCGAATTCACCGTCCCCACGGAACTGCTCACCCTCGCGCTCCCCCGCTGCGGCGGAGTGATGGTACGAAAAGAATGCGGAGGGGTGCTGCCCGAGGAGCGGACTACGCGCGGTGGGCCGAACAGGCGCCGGCGGCTCCTGTACTTTCTCCGCCCTCCCCCGACCCCCGCGCATCCCCTTCCCCGTCCAACCCCGTCCGGCCCCATCATCCCTCTCCCCTTCCGGCGTCCCCCTCCCGTCCGCCGACCTCCGCGGACTCCCACGCTTCGCGCCGCGCTCAACGCCCTCGTCCACCGTCACGACTCGCGACGGTACAGTCACCGCCGCCGCGTCGCTCCCCGACATAATATTACTTCGCGAACTTTGTCGCATCCTGTTCTTCAGCATCTGCATCTTGCTCGTAGCCACCACCGCGCCCTCCTTCGCATTACCCACCGCTCTTCCATCATCGACCTCTCCGCCCTCTACCTCCATCTCCCCGGCCGCCTTCCTCGCTATTTCCAGCGCCGCCCGCTCCCTGCGCTCCTCTTCCCGCGCCCTTCGTTCTTCCTCCCACGACCTCCGCTCCGCCTCCCGCTCAACCCGCTCCCGCTCCTCGTACTCCTCCTCCCAGGCAGCCTCGTTCCAGCCCTTTCCGGTGCGCAGCTTCTTGAAAGCTTGTCCAACCTTGGCGGCGCCCTCATCCCCCGTCGGCTCTTCCGAGACCAGCAGCCGTTTCGAACCTTCAGGCTGCTCGCGTTTATTCGTCTGGGCAAGTAGCGCCGCTGACAGCGCCTCACGCGCGTCTCGAGCGCCCATAGCACGAAGCGGGGAAACGTCGGACATCGACACCTCAAACGCGCAGCACCTAGTCTCTATCCCCGCTCCCCTCACGTGCAGTGGCAAAGTCCGTACTCTGTAGAGGCCCAGGAAGTTTTATTGTTGCTGTGAAGTGACGAGGGCGAGGGCAGCTACCAGTGTGGGTGTACTGTCGCTGCGCGGGTGGGTACCTGTACTATACCTATAGATTCGTAGCTTCCGTACCTGTAGCGACAGCAGTGGGCCAATAAATACCAAACCCCGTTACGAAGGCGGACTAGAGAGCGTACTTAGTGACAGTACAGGAACTTTACTGCTACACATACATTGTCACGATATTGGGTCGTGACCAGAGGGGTGTGGTGCGCTGACGCGGCGATATCGTAGTACATAGTACATGCAGCAAGAAGCAGATACGACTCCTGACGATGCTGTCGTACGTGTAGTGACGGCGCTATCCTGAAAGTCTTTGAGTACTGTTAGTTAGGGTACCTGTTACAAAATGTGGCAGCATGAATGAGTATAGCACTACGACGCCGTCTTCCGAGTCGCGGTTTGTCGCATCTTCGGTCTACCACCATTCCGCATCCTCTCCACTCTTCGCTCCCCCATTGCTTGTGTATATTATCATCTCTCGGTTTTAGTTATGCGGGGTGCATTCGAGTCGCCGGGTGTTGACATGTCCGATGATGCGTATGCCTCTACATTCGTTGGCCATTACTTGGCTCGATGCGGCGGAGATGCTTCGGTTCACACCGCTCACTCTTGTGATGTGATGTCCCTTGCAGAAATCATCTCCGAGGCTCGTGGCGCACTCGGGGAATGGCGTCGAAGTTCTCACGGACCCCACTCTCCTAGATCAACTTCCCAACGTATGGCAACGACGGCTTCCTTGCGGATGTGGGTATCTTGCACTACCACGGCATCAATGACTCAAACCTTACTCTTGATGCCGTGGTCTCTACTTTTTCTAACCCCCTTCTCCCGAAGTCGCTCTAAGCCGTAGACGAAGTTTGGGAAGAAGACGAAGTTTGGGAAGTACTCGGAGAGGGTGAGAAGTCGCCCCGACATCCGCTACATTCCCTTGATTTTCCGGTTACGGAATTGGGGGCTTTGGGCGGCCACGCCACGGCTTTGGTAGGCAAGGCAAGCAACCACCTCTAAAGGGGCGTATGTCGGTAAGGTGTTGGCCTCCCAGCGCCGAAAGGATTCTCTTGCGGTCCATGGCGCTCACACGAGCAACGTCTTGCGCGGGTGGTCCAACGCCGCGGACGGTTTGGAGCCCAATTCTTCCTCGGATGAGATGCCTTTTCATGCCACGGCGTTCTTCACCCGCGCCATGGGTTGCGAACGTCCCCATGCTTCCTCGCGCGGCGCGTGATCAACGCTTACCGCCTCCGTGTTTGGCGTTTTCAACGGTGTGTGAGAGTTTCTTGTGTTTTATGTGCTAGGTATGTGCACAATGCAGTGTTTCCCTTTGCCATGCCTCGGATTCCGTAACGAGCCCTCTTGTCGCTCTTGCCTTCTTGGTTCCCCCCTTTCACCATGTCCACGTTCATGTAGCGCTTCTTGTAATTGATATTTGATGCACCTATATGATAGAATGTGGATGTGATATGTAGCATGGTAACATGCCTTCATGTCCTCCGGGGTTTAATAATTGGGGGGGGGGGGGTTCCATTATCATTCTCTAGGCGGTTTCCACTACTTTGCTTGAAATGCGATACGACAAGTACCGAGCATGTATCTTGTATGCTTGCTGTATTAAAAGATATCAGTAGAGACATAAATAGTTAAAGATTAATCGATAACAAGAAGCACTATAGTAGGAGCGTGGAGAAGGAAAAAAGGGGGGGGGATGCCTTCTCCGGCCACGGCGCTCTTCACCCGCGCCATGGGCCGCAAGCGTCCCCGTGCTTCCTCGAGCGGCGCGTGAGGCGCCGCTTGTCGCCTCCAAGTGTTGCATTATCGGCGTGGCTTAAGAGTTTCCTAAGTATAATCTGCTAGGTTTATGCACAATGTAGTGCTTTCCTTTTGCTGTGCTTTGGATTCCGTGATCCTCTTGTCACTCTTGCCCTCTTGTTTCCCCTCCCACTTTCCCTGTCCGTGCTCATCTGGTTCTTCTTGTAAGCAAAAAAAAAAAGGGGGGGGGGGGGGGGGGGGGCAAGAGGGCAAGAGTGACAAGAGGGTAGTAAAACCAAGGCACGGCAATGAGAAGACCAATGGCGATTATCTTAAGAAAAAAATACTAAATAACGATGACAATTATAGCTGAATATAGATTACAGTTATACCGTTACAAGGCGCACATTGATGATGAAGTATATCTTTATTCCCTCATCAAATTTTCCACGTGTT
>JAPMLY010002502.1:0-46743 GCA_026401115.1 Tetraselmis chui
AACACACACCCTATCGCCACTCCAAATACATCAACTCCCCATACACCCACCACCTTTACACCCTCCCCAATGACGCAAACACATTCCTACCCCCCGACCAACACACTGGCAACCCCACCCCCACCCCATTCGGCACACGATGGATGGTCGACATATACCTCGTCGCCAACCCCCTCGCACTCTCCACCCTCCCATCACCCACAGCCATGACCGCACTTCACAACACTCTCGAATCTATCTACGACACTCACCTCCCCAACCCCATCATCACCCCCCCTCCTCCACACCTCATTGTCACCTACTCACCCCACTCAGCAGGTATATACCACCGCCCCCCAAACCCAACTCACCCCCTCACATACCCCCTCCCAGACCGCGTACATCTAACGTACCCCCCCACCAGAGGCACCCTTGCTTGGAACTGGCAGGACTTTGTATACACAGACGGCTCGAAAAAAGGCAGCTCGACCCCCCTCGGAGCAGCAGCTACCCACCCCGCCTCGGACACCAAAGTCAAAATCCTGGTGACCTCTACCCCTCCCTCCCATACAATAAATCGGGCTGAATTAGCTGGCATAGATGTAGGCCTCCAATTTGGCCGCACCCACCTCCTCACAGACAGTGCGTGCTCCCTCCGCCTCATACAAGGCTACTTAAACTGCCCTTCCGCTTACCGCCACAACATTCATCGCGACACCCTCTCATCTATCACACACACCCTTAAAACCCGCTGCGAAGCAGGCATCCGTACACACCTCGGCAAAATCAAAGCCCACAACCATTCCCTAGGCAACGACCTCGCAGACACACTCGCAAACCAAGTCGCGGATGGTCACCCACCCGACACTTTATACACCACAGGTTCTGAAGTCACAATAGGCCACTGGACATGGCCATACACCCTCCTCCCACAAACCCTAGGGGACCCCATACCCTACAGATACACCAACCTCAAATCCGACGCACACACCTACAGCACAAAACACACACACACTCCTCTCTCGCAAACAACCAAACACGGAGCCCTCCTCGCCCGCGCCGCGAAGGACGGCGCCGATTTTTCTTACCACAAAAAACACTCAACCCTCACAAATATCCAGTTCACACACAAACAAGAATTCATGTGGGGCGTCCACAACACCCGCCTACTTACTCACAACCCCACCCTGCGCTGCCCCCTATGTGGTCAATTCATCAGCAACGGCCACATGGCCGGTAACTGCCCCTCTATGTCTGGTCTAAGACAGGACCGACACAACAGCGCTCTGCAACTCCTACTCTCCCTACTGGAACGCCACAACGGAGGACGTTGGGAAACCATCACCGCAGACTTCGGTAACAAACCCATAAAATCGTTTGCTTCCCCCACCCCTGCCCTCACTCCACTTGACTGCCACCCACCTCACCCCACCCACATGCCCACCCGACTTGTTGCTGCTGACGAAGGTCTCTCGCCTGACTCCCTCACCTCATGCCCCGCCGTCCTCCCCCCTGAGATTCTCCCCCCCCTGCTTCGTCCCCCTGCACACAAACCTGACTTCATCCGCATCCTCGAACCCCGATTCGTTGGTCACTCCAACGGTCGCCGTCGCTACGCGTCCATAAAAAAGATTCAGATAGGGGAATGGAAGTACTGCACAGACAACAACCTCTCCCACACAGCCGACCTCATACGTGACAAATACACACCCCTTGCGAACGCCATCAGAAACCACTGGCCAGGCACAGTGGTCGACATCCTCCCCATAGTCATGAGCCGCACAGGTACACCGCACTCCTCCACCATCACGAGTCTCACCTCCCTTCTCACCGCCCGCACCGACCCTCCAGATAAACTCGTCTCCAAAGCACATCTCGACACATCTCGCATTCTTGCACAACTCCATACGCATACTGTCCAATGGCTGCATCACCTCCTACGCATATACCGCATCAAGTCCCGCACGACCTCCCGCCGCGCATCCGCACATTGCCCCCTCGCACGACCCTGAATGCACACAACCTTCGCCTCTAATTGCACCCTCCCCGGGGGGGAGTAAAACCCCCGAACACCCTTGGAGAGGTTGGATTAGGTGGTTAACGGTCTAGCCCTGACTTGTAAGTTCCCTGTATGGCATAGTTGGGAGGGCCCAGAGACAGCAGCCGACGCATCCGGCTTTTGGTGAAAAACCGGCGCATACGGTACATGTTGTAAACAATTTTAGGCGGTCCGCGAGGGCGAGCGGGTCTGTCGACCTCCTCCACACACCATGTGTCATCTGTGTCCAGGGACAGATCTGGGAGTGGGTGACTTTCAAGGGAAATGGGGAGAGCCTCTGTGTCTGCACACACATCAATCGACGAGGCGACAGGGTGGGATGTCCCAAACCCGGGCACAGTCTCTTCAAACTTGACGTGAACAGACGTGGTGATGCGCCTGGTCGCGGGGTTGTAGATACGATACCCTGGGGAGTTATGAGAGTACCCCACCAGCACACCTCGGAACGCTTTCAGGCCAAGTTTCCGTCTGAGGTTATCAGGTACCTTGGCAAATGCTGCACATCCGAACACGCGAAATACTGACGCGTCAGGGACTGCGCCTGTGAGAATGGTGACAGGGACCCCCCCAGACGGGCCAACAGCCCGACTGTAAGTACGGTTACGGAGGTGGACCACAGTGCTGATCGCGCATGACCACATGCTGTTAGGCACAGACATGGCGTGAAGCATTGAGGACGCGCAGTCACGCAGTGTGCGCCACGGGCGTTCTGCTTTCCCAAGCATGTGATGTGCATAGGGCGCCGAGAATTGAGTGCTGAAACCCAATCTCGCGCACATGAGCTGCGTGTGCGCGGCCTCGAAAACCGAGTCTGAGTCGAATTTCAGGAACGGTGCAAATGCATGGAGGTGTGAGTGATAACGGGCATGAGTATGCCGCGCGTCCAGGAGGATGGTCTCCAGTTTCGCGCACGTCTCATCCTTAGACTTCAGAAACCGCACCCACATGAAGTTAGTGTGGTGGTCGATGACCAGCAAGCAATACCGCAGGCCGTAGGGTGAGGGTACACTGACAGGACCCCACAGATCACACGACATGTGTTGAAGCGGGGCGGCTGGCTTCTGAGATGCTGTGCGATTTTTTGGCGCAGACGTGGCTTTGTTCAGATTGCAAGACTCACAGGCGAGATCTTTTACAGAACTAGGCATAACCGGTACAGACACCGTGTTATGAGAATGCTGAGCCTGCAGGCTCTGCATGTTCAGGTGCCCCATTCTACTGTGCCACAAAGCAGCGTCGCACTCAGCAACAAGCGCGACAGAGTTCTGGCTACGACTGTCTACAGTGGGCGAGGACATCCCCGCACAGTCATGCGACCTCGGGAGGAGGTACAGTCCGTTCCCCGACGGGATTAGCATCCCCATTCCTGTGGTCACACGCACAGTGCCAGAGTCAGTGTCTGTAGGGAAAGAAAACGCACACCCTGAGTGTTGCTGCATCCAGCTGACACTCAGGAGACGACTGATACGTTGCGCTGATCGAGAGGACAAGTCAGGGGTGTACAGGGCATGAGCGAGCCGAAAGACTGTTCGACCGGAGGTCAGGCAAATGGGGATGCGGACTTTTCCACTGCCCTGGACCGTGACACCGACACCACCAACTGTGCTGCGCGTGTGTGTCACTGACTCGTGTGAGCACGACCTGTCCGACCACATGGACGACATTTTTCCACTCCCTGACTTCTCCATGATGACAGCTCAACCACGTCACAGGTCCTCTGAAGGACCTGTGAGTGATGTCGCTATGGTGTCCGCAAGCGTCTGTGTTGAACCCACATCTTACAAGGATGCCTTGGTTAGTCCACAGTCCGCGGAATGGCAGACAGCCATGCAGGTGGAATTCAACTCTCTGACGTCCAACCAGACGTGGGATCTCGTCCCCCTGCCCGCTGGACGCCGCGTGGTCAACAGCATGTGGGTCTACAAGGCTAAAACAGACGCATCTGGTGCTGTTTCTCGATACAAGGCACGATTTGTCGCAAAAGGCTGCAGCCAGCGCGAGGGGATTGACTACACGGAGACGTTCTCACCCGTCATCCGACTAGCTAGCCTCCGCGTCTTCTTCAGTATTGCCGCTGCTCGTGACCTCGACCTGGGCGGTCTCGACATCGACACGGCGTTTCTGTACGCACCCATAAAGGAGGATGTCTACATCAGACAGCCCCTGGGGTTCGATGACGGTACCCCCAACGTCTGTCACCTCCGCCGGTGCCTATACGGCTTGAAGCAGTCCCCCAGGGAGTTTAACGAGCTGCTTCGCGACTGGCTAGTCTCTCAAGGCTGGCGCCAGCTAATCTCTGACCCATGCATCTACATCTATGAGGCCGACGGCGTCTTCGCCATGATTGCCCTCTACGTGGATGACATTCCTATGGCGTGCAACGACACCGCCTGGCGGGTGGCCTTCACCGCGCTGGTGCGATCCCGATTTGACATCAAGGATCAGGGTGACCTGTCCGACATCATCGGCATGCACATCACCAGGGACAGAGCGGCGCGCACCATCAGCCTCGATCAAGGCAAATACGTGCGCGAGCTGCTTGAAAAACATGACATGGTGGACTGCAAACCCTCGTGTCTCCCGATGGACCCCGGTTTTTTGGCTGCGCTCTCCAAGCAGACGGCTGTACCCCTCACATGCGCGGACCGGGACGTTTGCCCGAGTCTGCTCGGCAGTTTGCAATATGCCGCTGTATGCACTCGCCCGGACATTTCGACCGCACTCAGCATTCTGGGATCTGCGCAAGCGAACCCTACAGTGGCCCACATGCAGGCCCTTAAGAAAGTGTTGCGCTATCTTAAAGGGTCTCCAGCCATGAGCCTGACGTTGGGGGGGGGTGAGGACAACACTCTCCAACTTACAGGCTTCGCTGATGCAGACTGGGGCAATGACAGTGTGACACGCCGGTCACGATCGGGATTTGTTTTTACACTGGGCAGAGGTGCAGTCAGCTACAAGTCTAGAAAGCAGTCCTGCGTCGCACAGTCAACATGCGAGGCTGAGTGCTACTCAGCAGCGGACGCGACTAAGGAGGCCATCCATATTCGACAGATGTTGTCGGAGATCTTCAGTCGACCTGTCAGCGGGACGACCACAATCTGGGAAGACAACCAGAGCTGCATCGCCTATTCGCAGAATGCACTGGTGAGCGAGAAGACCAAGCACATCGACCTGAAGTATCATTTCGTGAAGGACCACGTACAGCTGGGGACCGTCAAACTACGGTACCTACCCACCGGTGACATGGTCGCTGACATGCTGACCAAGCCACTACCTGGACCTGCACTCGTGAAACACAGGAGCGCCATTCTGGGGACATCTGGACCCATGCAGCGACACACTTTGTAGAAGGAATTCTGTAATCACTTCCATCTGGTCACAAGACACACCTTAGCTATCTTGAGGGGGAGTGTTGTAAGTAATTCCTAATGCAGATTAGTTACAGAGAGCTAATGTATGCTCTGATAGAAGTCCTTATGTACAGGACATCACCTAGAGTGTCTGAGCGCGATATCACAAACTAGCGTATAGACAGCTGACAGCGACAGCTGACACACACTCTTGTCTCGACACCAGCCGCCACCCAAGGCTGGTCGTGTAGCGTACCTGTAACCATCACGTTACAGTATCTTCCTTATCGAACCGTGCATACCACGTTCAACACCCTTCCCCCATTTTTCCCCGTACAGTCACACCCTCCTCCAAACCCCTCATCAACACTCGCACAGACCCCACAGATGGCGAACTCGAAGACTGGATTGATGAACACGATAGATATTTCCCCACCAACCCCTCGATCTTTGGACCCTCTTGCCCCCCCTCCCGGCCAACGCAACCGCCTTGGTTACAAGGCCGCCCCTCCCGTCCCTAAAACGCTAAAGGCAGGGCCCTCCGGCTAGGAGGTCATAGCCCACACCTCCCTCCCCACCCACCTACCCGATATTCGGCAACACAATGTAACCACAATTGCTCCGGCCACACTTCCGTCTCACTTCCACTCACACACCTGCGCCATCACATTCCATAACTACCCTTTTTATTTAAGCCTCGAATACGGCCTTCCAGCCCCTATTGGTAACCTTGACATTTATGCATTGCTCTCTTTCAAGTGGGTTAGGCATTAAGAACTAGCCAACATATACTTCATAGCCACCTCACTTGCCAAACTGCACTGCTCCCCCTCCACCTCATACACAATCATCATCAACAACGAAGTAGACACACGCCACCACCACGGGGTCTTCCCCCAAAAATGGATAGATAGTTTACAACAGAGGCAACCCCCCAACCGGGCACACCCCCCAACCCACTACTCATCATCACATGTCACCACTCACACTTCGGCTTCCTCCATCTCACCTACACCTCTGCCACCTAGATCGACTCCCTTCACCACTCACCCCCCCGGAACTCCTCCACCGCACCATCTCCCAGCTCGCAGTATGGAACCCCACCACCCCACCCCCACATCCATCCCTCCGCATCCTCAAACCCCCCCGACAACTCGACCACAACCATGCGTGGTCGTGTGGCACCCACGTATTCCTACACAGCTAATACATACTCATAGCACCGCCTGACCAAACATACGCCCCTCCTTCCTTTGACCCCCGCGACATAGTTTGTACACTCCACTCCCTTATTTGGCACCACACATTCCGCTCTACCCCCCTACCCATCGGTCGCTCCCAACTCTCCACCGCTCTCCAACCCTCCCTCTGACACCCCCCCACCCACATCCCATCCCTCCCTCACCCCCGACACATCCACACCCACACCCCCTCAACCATCACCACCAACCGCCATACCCCGCCCTCCAAACACATTCCCCGACACTCTACCCCCACCCCGAGCCCCCACCCCGAGCCCTCTCCTCCCTCAACACACCGCACAACCACTCCACCTCGTCAACCTCAATACCCGCGGCCTCCACACCTCCATCCTCGCTGTTGAACATCTCGCCTCCACTCACCAACCGGACGTACTCATCCTCGCCGAAAGAAGTCACACATCGCACAAGTCTCGCTGGCGCGTCGCCCTACCCCAGTACCTCCTTAAGGGCGCACACCCGAAGCATTCACAGGTGCCCCAATCCCACGCACGAATCCCCTTTCCCGTGCGAAAATCATCCTTCCACTCCGCCACCGTCCTCCGGCCTCCTCCCCATCTTGCCCCCTATATCACAGGCATGTCCCTCACTCCTCATGATGGCACCATTAGTGCCATAGTAAAGTCACTATGGCACCCTTCACCTTCTTATCGGAGCTTACATGTCCCAACTCCACACCGCCCACCTAACCCGCGTGCATACATAAGTCGCCGCATGGGGCCTCAAACTTGCCGACGACCACCCCATCCACCGCGTCATCTGGGGAGGAGACTACCAAACCACCACACAACAAGGTACTGGTCACCCCGCCATCGCCTTCCTCCTCAAGTCACACCTACATTCCCTCCACTCCCCTATCCCCACTTTCCCCCGCAGCGGGGGTTGTAAAGACCAATGGCTTACCACCCCCCCTCACCCCTCGCCCCCTCCCCACCCGCCATCTCCATCTTCCCGTCCCCGTCCCGCTTCCACTTCATCGACCACTCGGCCCTCCATCTCGTTATCCGAGCCGCCTATTCCCTCATCGCTCGACCCCCCCCCCCCCCGCTAGACACTCCCTCCCGCCAACCACACTCCACCCGCAAATTCAACTTCAAACTCCCCCTTACCCAACTGCATATCAACGAATACCATACTAGCACATTCGTCTTCATCAACAAAACCGCCTCCCTCTACGCGGACATACTCAACACACTAACATCCACAATCAACACCGACGACCTCGACACCCTCGCCTCGCAGCTCACTACCCTCCTCTCCCAACACATGGAACATGCAGCCTCCATCTTGCCCCAACCCCCTATTACAAATCACGACCCCCACACCCCCCCCCCCCCCGATACCGCTTGGCCCAGTAGAAAATCCCGTAGACTCATTAAATCCCTCCGCCGCTGCAGCAGAAACTACGGCCCGCTCCCCCTTGCTCAATCCCTCCTCCATACTACCGACTACACGACCCCCGATACCATAAAACACAAATGTCAATAACGCATCCGCCACCTCCTCCACACTGCTACCACTGCTAAATTGAAAAAACCCACGCCAATACGACTTACGACGTCAACCCGAAATCCTACCACCGCCCCCTCAAGATTAAGAGCGGCCTCCTCCCCAATAATAACGCCGCCTCTCCTTGTATAAAATCATCCGCCCAGACTCTACCACCGTTGACTCTCCTCGAGCTGTCGTCGCCGCAGTCCACTCACACTTACACAAAGAACTAATTCGCGCCACCCCAACCGAACTCTCCCCCTCCGTTGGAAAACCCTAACAACCCCGACCCATTCAGCATCAAACCCCGCGGGGACCCCTTTGTCACACTCGTAGACATTATTACCCGCGATACATTCGATGAAATGATAAACTCGCTAGGCACTGGCAAAGCCCCCGGCCCCGACGGCATCCCCAACGAAATCATCGAATTCTTGCCCCATGCCACTAGCTTCGCCCTCTACTCCCTCCTATCCCTCCCCGCCCAAAGGACATACATCCCCCCGAATGGTGCCACAACACCACCCGCCTATTCCACAAAAAGGGTGACCCGACCCTTCCTGACAACTATCGCCCCATCGTCCTCATGAACCTGCTTAAACTTTGGACCGCGCTAATAAAGGACGCATGCTCTAAGTTCGCAGAAACCCACGGTATCCCGAGCGAGCAACAAGACGGATTCCACCTCCAGCGTAGCATCCACGACGCCCTCGCCTCCATAATCACGATGATGGAAGACGCCAAAATCGAACACAAGGACATCTACATCATATACGCAGACTTGAAAGGCGTCTTCAACGCCGCTCACCACCGCATTATGTTCAAACATATGCGACAACTCGGTATGCCCCCCACCTTCATCGACGATGCGAACAAATACATGGCGTTTCCACCACCGACTAGATCACCCCCTACGGCTCCACCCCATCTATAGACATGAACCGCGGCACCCTACAAGGCAACACCCTTTCCCCCTTCCTATTCACCCTTTTCCTTGAACCCTTCCTCAGATGGCTCACGGTAAGTGGCCGAGGCTACCGCCCCGGGGCAAGTACCACTAACGCAGACTCCGGACACGGCTTTACCGACGACCTTAGCGTCGCAACGGGCTCGCCCACCAACATGACCGTCTAGCTCCGAAAGCTCTCCCTCTTCAGCATGTACACATGTATGACGGTAAACGTCCCCACATGTTGCATTGCGGGCGCACTAAGGGAGAAGGGCAACACCCTTTCCCTCGCCAACCGCACCCTCTTCGTATCCCGCCTACAAAACCATTTCGTTACCATTAACACGCTCGAATCTCCCCTCCCCATCATCGACCCCACATACTCCTACCGGGTCTTTGAGGTCGAGTTCAACACAACCCTTATCTTCACCAAACACTGGCAAGAACTCAAACGCACGACCACATCCCTCATCAACGCCCTTTCCACCTCCCCACTTACACAATCCCGCAGAATCCGAGTCATTCGAGGACTCCTCACCGGCAAGCACTTCACCCTCAAACTCGGCCTTTTCAGCGACTCACAACTCGACACTATGGAGGGCCAAATCTGCCGAGCACTCCGATCCGCTGTCTCCTCGGTGCGTAACCTTCCCCGCACAGCCCTCCACCGCCCGACATCCGACCTCGGTTACGGCCTCCACTCCCTCAAAGCTCATGCAGTCCAACTCACCGTCTGCCACCTACACACAATCATGAACACATCCGGATACAAAGGTCACATGGCCAGAACAAACTTCCGCACCATCTCCAACACCTGCAGCCGCTAGCCCACAAAGGCCATCATGTCACGCGGCTCCTCCCCGCCAACACAGAGATGCCTAGTCCGGGCCCAGCGTGACGCCGGCACCCTCTTCGACCATATCCCCCCCTCTTCATCCCCAACCCCATCTCCTCTACACGTCGCACCCACTTCACCCACCAAGACGACACCCTCCTAGGCTCCCTCCGCGACAAAACCACCCACATCACCGACCCACATACTTACAAAAAAGCATACTGCGACTTCACACCCCGCCGCACACACATGTCCCTCCTCTCCCGCCTCTTCCCCGTATGGCACAACAATATCACCACATGGCCACAACTTTTTCTCCGTGTTTTTAGCTCCTCCTTCCTCCTCTAACCACAGTAGACCGTATCCACTCTCGAAGGGGCATGTGACTCACTCTCTATCCTTTTCCGTCTCCTATCAGCGGCCCTCACTGAACCCACCGACACCATCCACAACCGCATGCCCACCACACACCCCACCACTAAACATACCACTCTACCCACCACCATCCACTCATCATGGATTTCCCTCCTACTCCCCCACCTACCACGCTCCCCAACCGCCCTTCCCCCCGGCACCCGACCAACCCACATAAACACCACCCCCCACTCGCCCCCATTGAATCGGAATACCTCTCCCCCTCGGACAACCCGTACCCTCTTTGCAATGTCACACGGATCATCTCAAAACATTAGGACACTTAATACGGTCAAACACAATACATGGTCGAATGGGCCCCGGTACACCTCACGGAATGGGACATCCAATTCAACTCGACGACGACTTTCGCATCGTGTTCTCCACCCCAACCTCGATGTGCCCCCCCCTCCCCCTCCCACTGCTCTAGTTGTCACGACACCCTCCATCCATACCCCACTCCACCATGCAGCACATGCCCGCACTTTGCCGTCCACTCCCACTGCCGCCCTGGCCAAAGACCCGACACGTGGCAATGCGATTGATGCGCACGCGGCCAGACGCACGACCTCACTCGCCTTCACGAGGTCCAGTGGCCCCCCTACCTCCAACTCCACGACACCATCAATGAGACCTCTCTGTCCCTACTGCCCGCACTGCCTTCAACACCGGCTTTGTCTCACCCACGTCTCTTGTCCTACCCGACCCCAGCCCTACACCATAGTCGCACCCCTTCATCTCCTTCAAACATGACCCCATCAACCCCATCCTCGACATGCTCCCCACCGGCACATTCTCCATTCATACCCACCCCACCCTCCATGACACAACCATGCTCTGCACCCCCGACGGCCGAGCGGTCGTAACCCTCACAACCCTCTTTGGGCCCCGCACCCGCCACCTCTACCACCTCTTCCGCCCCGGCCTCATACACCGCACATTCGAAGAAGAGGTCCACCACCTCATCACACGACTCGGCTCCCGCTCAGAAATCCCCTTACCCACACCCGCTACCGCCACACGCAACATAATGGCAACTAGAGAGGACCTCCTCTCTGCCCTTCGCGACACCTTCCATATTCAAACCGAACTATACTCAGATCCCATCAACAAGTCCATGCACTCCCACACCTGCCACTCACTCTACCCAGAAGATATAGTCTTCTCATCCAGCGGCAGCAACGCACCTCATGGCAAGGCACTAACATCGCTTACCCGGAGTACGACCACGAATGCATGCGACGAGCCATGGAACACGCAATCACTGGCGCCCACTCTACGGCCTCCCACTCCCCCATCGCCACCATCCTCATCCTCCCCCGATGGGAACACACACCGTACCGCACTCCAAATACACCACCTCACCATACTCCCACCAGCTTTACACCCTCCCGATCGACGCAAGCACTTTCCTACCCCCCGGCCAACATACCGGCAGCCCCATCCCCACACCGTTCGGCACACTCTGGATGGAGGCATGTACCTCGTCGCCAACCCCCTCACCCGCGCCACGCTGCCCCGCCACTCGGCTATGACCGCCCTTTACAACACACTCGAATCCATTTATAACACGGATCTTCCCACCCTTCCATCAGCATCCCACCCCCGTCCCTCTTCGACACATGCACACCACATTCAGCAGGCATCTACCTTAGACCCCCCTACCCTACCCACCCCATCACTTTCCCTCTCCCTGAACGCACATCACTAACATTCTCCCCCATCAAAGGAGTTTTTGCTAGGGATTAACATGCCGTTTACACAAACGACTCCAAGAAAGGAAGATCCCCCCCCCCCCCCTCGGAGCGGCGGCCAGCCACCCCGCCTCGGACACACGCGTCAAAAGTCTGGTGACCTCCACCCCTCTTTTTCACACCATCAACCGCACGGAGCTTGCGGGCATCGACGTCGGCCTTCAGCTAGGCCACACCCACGTCCACACGGACAGTGCATGCTCGCTCATCCTCATACAAGGATACCTAAATTGCCTATCCACTTACCGACAGCACATCCACCGCGACACCCATGCCTCAATCACACACACCCTCCAACACGCGCTGCAACTTAGGCATCCGCACCCATTTAGGCAAAATCAAAGTGCACAACCACTCTCTCGGCAATGACCTAGCAGACACTCTCGCTAACCGAGTTGCCGACGGTCACCCTCCCGATACGACCTACACTACGGGCTCAAAAGTGTCTAAAGTGTCTATCGGCACCTAGACCTGGCCATACACCCCCATAACCCAAATCCTAGGAAAACACGCACCCCCCAGGTACACCAATCCCAAAACAAGCGCACACATATACAACACCAGACACACCCATACACCCCTCTCAGACACCACCAAACATGGCGCCCTCCTCGCCCGCGCTACTGCGGACGGGGCGGACTTTACCTTTCACAAAAACCACACATCACTAACCCACACCCAATTTACACACAAGCAAGAATTCATATGTAGAGTACACAACACCCGCCTCCTCCCACACAACCCCACCCTGCGCTGCCCCATGTGCGGTAAATTCAATAGCAACGGCCACATGGCCAGTAACTACCCCTCTATGTCCGGCCTCATACAAGACTGTCACAGTAATGCGCTACACCTCCTCTCCCTGCTAGAACGCCACAACGGAGGCCGCTGGGAGACCATCACGGCTGACTTCCGTAACAAACCCATAAAATCATTCACATCCGCCACACCTATCCACACCCCCCTTGACTGCCACCCCCTCACCCCTCTCACATGCCCACCCGTTTAGTTGATGCTGACGAGGGCCTCTCGCCCGACTCCCTCACCTCATGCCGTGCCGTGTTACCCGAAGATATACTCCCCTCTGCACTACGAGCCCTCGCACACAAACCCGACTTCATACGGCTCCTATAACCCAGATTTGTCGAACATGCGAACGGCCGTCGCCGCTACTCCTCAATCAAAAGGATTCAGATAGGGCAGTGGAAATACTGCACACAGCGTAATCAAACCCCCGAAAAGCGTACGCGCTAAAAACATACAGTTTTAACGATTTCGGCGCTCCCGACGAGCACTTCCGTTTACCCCCAACCACCATCCTATTGTACATGACTGAATCCCCAAGGACGGCGAGCACAAGTAGCTATCACTTTTGAAATCGCGGCTGTGACGATAATATGTTGTAAGGCGCGCATTGGGGGGGAGTGGTTGACGATTAAGGTTTGAGGTTGTCGTCGACAATGAACTATCGGTGGGTCGATCAGTGTGCAGAGACTTTTTTCCGGCACCTCACTCACCAACTCACATCCCGTAAGAGCTGAAGTGCAGCACCGAAAGGAACGTTTATGGTTGCGCCGTGGCCATTCTATACGCATGAAGGGTATATTTAAGGGACTCCCTTGCTGTTTTTTCTCGCGACTAAATGCTCGATATTTGTTGCTCTTGGAGTGCAGGTCATCGCAACATCGGGTGTAGAATACACGCCGAGCCGCGCAGCCGCCGCACAACTTCCACAATGGCGTACCGTGAGAACTGCGCGGCGTGCGTGCTCGGACTTGCTAGCAACCAACCGATTCGGCAGGACACATGCACACAATGCGGAGAGTCAAACACGATGGGGGGAGAAGGTTTGTTGTCGGCTGATTACTTGAGGGCAGCGCTTACTGAAGTGCTTTTCACACGATGTGGGAACGCCCGAGTGGAAGGATTAGCGAAAGCGACGCTAAGGAACATTCCCCCGCAGCTCGTGAGCAACTACTGCAATACCCACCCGGGTTGGGAGGAGCGGCGCCGTGGTACACGCCTTCCAAGAGCGACGAGGGTGTGTTATTGGACGTCTTCTCCCGAGGCAATACGGGACCTCATCAAGTTCCAAGACATGCCACCCCCGCGCCCAAGAGCTCCACAACTCTGCAACGTCGGCGCATCGCGGCCCACGACTGTGCTCGTGTACTTCCTAGTGGCGACCTTGTTTCAATTATTGGAACAATGCAGCTTGTCGGGGAACGTTCTCCTCTCAGTCTTGACAATTCACGATATGTTAACAAGCTCGTTGTGACGTTTAACAAAGCCGTGGTGGGAGCAAAAGAGGGCTCGACCCTACGGATGCCCCGCGTTTTAAAGGACGAGAACCTGGACTTCAACAACAAGGCCGTGTGGCCGTGGCTACCGCTAGCAAACAGCATGGAGGCGTTGTGGAGACGAGAGCTGCAAGGTGTCGTTAATGACTTTATGCAAGATGCGTCTCAAGTGGTAGGTGCCTCGGCTGCTCTCGCATCTGCACTCCTGTGGGATTGCACGGCAAATATTCCGGCGCCACGGGCACGGCACCGTATCGTAAAAGGGAACCCACCTCAGACGCGGCCAGGGTACAAAATCTGAAGCGGCTAGCCGAGTTTTGGGAGGAGAAGGGACAAGAGTATCGCGAGGAGCATGACGCGCTCTTGCGACAACACCGGATCGAAGCGGGGGAGACGGACAGCACTGCTTCATCGGAGACGGACAGCGGGTATACCTCACGGTTTACCTTCGACTCCTCCGATATCAAGTGGATGCCTCACTTGAAGCCAGAATATAAAGCGTGCTTGCGGAAACAAGAGGCGATTAAGAGCAGGACACAGGAGGAGGAACGCGAGGCGCGGGTTAGGCGACGACAAAAGGAGCACGACCTGCGGGCCAAGCGGAAGCTTGTTTCGAAGTGGGTGGGCGGCGACCATGATGAGGCGAGCACATCATGATGACACACTATGCACACACCATAATCATAATGAATATAGATAGCTGAACATGTAATTAAAGGTGAAAATCACGATGACGCCTTGCGCCCCTTGTGCATGCTTTTCAGTGATATGCATTGCCAAGTTAAGTAAGGGAGGGGGGAGGGCGGGAGGGGGTGATACAATTCACATGGGCAGCCTGCATAACATAAGGAGGCTCGATCTTCAATAATGCCTAGGCTGTATACTCGCTGTGCTTCAGCTTCTTCTTCGTCACTTCTGCCTTTATTGCTTGACGTCGCTTGATCGCCGCTGACTTTTCAGACGGCCTGTGAGGTAACGACCGCATTGCTGACTTGCTGCCACTGCCGCTTGTTGGCCCGTGTGCTGCCCTGTGGCGAGCAAGTTGCAGAGAACGGTCCATGTTCTGCCCCACCCTCGAAAGAGTAACATTTCCCTTCTGCGTTACGCGCTGCCGCTGCCTGTTGGTAGCCTTTCTGATACCTTGCTTCGTCTCAGTATTGCTGTGTTCCATCCCTTGCGCGCTGAACAGATTGAGGCTGCCATGCTCCTCCATCCACTCAGGGAAGTGAAAAGCAGCCTGCAAGTAATAGAGAGTAATTAACAAACAAAGCGTAACTAAAAACATAATCATAATCATATGGAGTGTCTTCCAATGACATATACTGTGTCATGCAAACGAACTATGTGTGTGGCATGCAAATATAATCAACATGTTGCTCACCTGGTGCATGTATGGAATGACATCATGAGCTCCGGCTACACTGATGTAGGCGTCGAAGAAGTTGTCTGCCGCTTCCTCTAGCGCTTTTGCTCCTGCCTTCTTCGCATCGGTGTCTTTGATGTCAGGCTCCGCACTCCATGCGTCCACCATCTCATCATATCGCTGCCACAAAAAGCGGGCACTCACAGCCTCTGGTGTCGATGGGTCAGGGAAGACGACGTTGAGCAGTCGTTGCCGCTGCTGCAACAAGGTCTCTAGCTCAGGGCCGTCAAAGTGGGGCATGCCCGCCTTGGTAGGTGTCTTCGCCTTCGACATGACTTTCACTTCCCGCCAAATGCCGGCCTCATCCATGATGTTCATCACTGATGTCGCCATCGAGGTCGTCGTGACGTTGCAGTGAATTGTCTGCCACATGACCTGCGGGCAGATTTGTAGCCCTGCGTGCATGTTGTCCCCAATCCTGTCCAAAGTGGGCACGGACTGGTTGATTGGGGGGTGACCATGGCGTTGGCCAAAATGTGTCCGTTGATACGCCTGTCGAGCGGTTGCAGTGTCCGCTGGTGCATGTTGCAAATGTTTGCTGACCACCTCGGAGCAGCCCGGGCAGACGTATGGCTCAACGAGGCCGAACTCTGCGCCAAAGACGTGAGCAAGCCTGTTCGACACGTCCACCGTTTTAGTGAATGGCAGCTCCATACCCTTGCGGCGGTAGTCTCGCTTGGTTAGTGCCATATCCATCTTGTTCTGCGAGCAGATGTGGCAATGGTGGGTGCTTGATGGGCCTGCATGACCAGAGGAAGCGCCGAGGAATGCCGTGTCACCTCCCATAAGTTCCCTCACAGGGAAGGTGCGACCGTGCACCTCGATGCCACTCTCCACTATCGCATCCATCTGTCTGCGGATTCCTTTTGTCCTTTCCGAAAACTGATCGTACTTATCAGCGCCTTCGTAGATGCAGATTTTCACGCAGTTGTAGATGCTGTTGACCGCTTGCCCGGACAACACAAACCCCTCATCATCCCACCCTTCGACGATGGGCTTCAAAATGCACAAGACGGCCCCCTGGTTCTTGCGCTTATAGGCAATGCTACCATCAGATGTACAGCAACATCGGCGCGAAAAGGTCATTCTTTACAGTCTGCACAAATCATGCAATGAGTGTGCATATTGATGTTATGGAAGGCAAAGATCGGTGTTGATGTGGATCAAATGTGTGTATGAAAAATATTTTTTAAAAGGGAGTCAAGGCTACACCTTGAAACTGGATTAGGAGGTCGCCTACAATGGTTAGCTGTGCCTCTAACTGCTCCAGTGGAATGAGTTGCAATCGCTGGGTTAATGCAGCCCGCACATCAACCTGCGCCATCAGCCCATCCTCCGACACCACCATGCCAGCTGCATCGGCCACCTCCTTATCCGCCCTCGCTACCGAAGACGGGCTCCACAAGGTCGCCATGTCTGTGCCATAAGGCAGCGTAAGGGGGTCGTACTCACTTGTTTCTGGGTTCCATACCCCTGAGATGGCATGCCTCATCGTCCCGTACTTCCTCCAAGGCAGCTGGCACAACCACTTCAGAAACGAGCAAAGGTCTTTTGACCAATGCTCACGGATGAACGCGACGACCTTGCGCTCCACTTGCACCCCCACACCACGCTGGTCGCATATACGCTCGAACACGTCCGGATTCTCGTCGAAAAACCCGCTTAGGAGTTGGAGGACGGTGTTCCCCCCGCAACCCCCGTCGTAGCGTGCCTCGAAGAACCCCTTTAGCTTTCCTTTCACCTCCCGCTTATACCAGCCCCGACGCGCGCCGCCGGTCACAGACGGCACCGTTATCAACTTCGTTTACGGGGGGACGGCAACACCACCTTTGATCGCCTTCCGTTTCTTAAGGATTGCCTTCCGCTGCGACTCGCTGTTAGACTTGCCACGACCCTCAGCCGGTCGAACAGTCCCGGCGACGCTGAGCAACAGCTCCATCTGTTGCTGAAGCTTGATGTTCGCCTTTTTCAAAGCCGCAATCTCTCGCTGAGCAACTTCAAGCGCAGCCTCCAAGCTCTCCACCTGCTTTGCCGACAACAACCGTGCATTATCTTTGTCCTTTATTGCTGACCTTGCACGCTCGCGCTCCGCGGCCAACGACCGTTTCGCGTCCTCGAGCTTGCGCTGCAGTCTTTCACTCGTTGGCTTTATTATTGCTGATGGTGATGCGCCGCCCGTACGACCCGCGAGAACCACCGCCGCGGCGGCTTCGGCCCTTACCGCCCTAGCCTCGACAGATCTTTGTTTTATGAAGCGGTTCTGTCGACCTTGTACTCGCATAATACCCCCGCGTCCATGCTCTCCACTCATGGCTAGTTATCCCTAGCGAATGGTGTCGCAACTGCAAACACGCGCAATTGACAGTATTCTCAGCGAAAAAACCTCGGTGACGCTGTAACACGGCGCTACGACGTTAGACCTACTAATCACACCTCACGACGCGTCTGCAACCCGCCGACTGACTCACCTGACACGTAAACGCCGCATGCATCCACTCGGGGGGGGTAGGGTGTGAGGTTGGAGTAAAACAAACGACGCACTGTGCGTATGCGACGCGGTGATGGTGTCGGTGGGTTTGAATTCGCGCATCGGCGTACAAAAAACGCGCGCTTTTAGGGGGTTTGATTACGCTGTGCACCGAACACAATATCTCGCACACCGCACAATTGATTCGAGAGAGGTACACCCCCCTCGCCAATTCCATTCGACCACATTGGCCGGGTACAGAGGTTGACATCCTTCCCGTAGTTATGAGCCGCCCAGGTACAACTCACACATCCACGAAAACCAGCATCACCTCCCTTCTCACATTCCGCATTGACCCTCCTAACAAACTTGTCTCGAAAGTACGTTTCGACTCCACCCGCACATGTCACAAACTCCACTTGCACACAATGACTGCACCATCTCCTCCTCGTCTACCGCACCAAACCCCGCACGACCACACGCCGCACCTCCACTTACCGCGCACATACGTGACTTTGCCTGACTACTACCCTATTGCACGACACACTCCCCGGGGGGTAGATAAGCCCCCAACACACTTTGCAAAGGTTGGATTAAGACGGTTCACAGTCTAGCCCTGACTTATATGTTTTCCGACACGCACAATTGAAAGGGCCCATAGACAGCAACCGGTTTCGCGCGGTACATGTTGTAATTATCTTCAATTTCAATTTCAATTACATTTTCTTGCTCCTTCACCCCAGGAAAAACGTGACCTCTCGCTGTTTTGGGTGATCGACTCAGCATGCTCAATTAACCTCACATCATGTCGCGATGATCTCGTTTCGTTCGACCCACCTTCGGGCGCCGCCCGTCGCCCGATATACTGTGGGGGTAATGTTGGTGTTGATGTTCTTGGGGGCGGCAAAATTCAGATTGAACTCCCACTTTGCCCTCGCTCGTCCCGACCCTCTACAACACCCGCCGACTACTCCTCATGGCCCCACCGGATCTTGACGCCTCCCAACCTCCGTGTGACCCTCGTCGACCTTGACTTTCATCCGTCCAGCAGCGCCTCGATCCGCCGCGTCCCATTCCGCTCCGGTGATCCCCCGGCCATCGGCTCATCTCACACACAAACACACAAACACACAAACACACACACACACACACACACACACACGCCCCCCCCCCACACACACACATATAGCCGGCGTTACCAGCTCGCTGCCCAAAAACACATCAAACTCCGCACGGGCCTACCCAATTGGCCCGTGTTAGAATCAATATCTAACCGAGTTTCAGCTCTTGTGGGGACCCTCTTGGATCACGCGCGCTCCCCCAGTCGAATTTTTGTACTCCCCAGTTTTCTCCAATTACGGTCCATCATATGGACCCCGCAGCCGGCACTACCGACCAACCCACCCAAAAGGATTGCGCCGACGAATCCCCCCACGAAGAATTCAAACTTCAGCCCTGAAGGAGACACCAACACATCCTCAGCCGGTGTCCGAGCCGACTACATACAACCAACCCGCTACCTAGCCCCCCGCCATCTGGGCCTCTATAGTTCGATATTCCCCCTCCCGCCCCACCAACCCATCCACCACCGCAGGCATATGCCGACTTCTCCAACCGAGCCCAACTTCTCACCAATCCCGACGCTCCTCGACCCTTCGCCTATCCTCCCCACATGGCTGGCACATGCGAAGTCTATGGCACCCCAGCAAGGTCCCGGTAGTGCTCAAGCTCAACAAGCTCACTTGACCCCGTATCGGACTCACCCTCGCGATTTCTACAAGCACTACCAACAAGATCGTCGAGGAGGTCGACAAGCGCTGGGGCGTGAAGCTCCTCCCCGCCAACGTCAATATTTGCTCTAGGCCTAACCCCCTAGCCCCAAAACCCCGGACGGACGACGCAACTTCCCTCCGCTCACCACCGGCATAGTTGTAATCCGTCTTAACCGCCGGGAGGTCGCAAATGAGCTCCTTCACCGGCAAACCCACTCCCACGACCACAACCGCGCCCTTACTGATCACGACGGCAGCCCCTGCGAAACCTCTATCCTAGGAGTGGCGCCCGCCGGCGGCGCAGCGGCGGCGGCCCCGGAGGGGGGTGCGCTCGCAGGCCCGTCGGCACCTACCTCTACCTCCACGCGGTGGGCGCTGGTAACCCCATAGCCGTGCCGGGCCTGGCACGGTAGGGGGCTGAACGAGGTACCGACAGCTGCGATCCGCGGGATCAGCAGCTGTCGGGAAGCCCTGTACGGAGGGTTTTGGAAAAACATAATATCCGTACTCCGGCACAGGGATCTCCCGCTCGGCCAGTCCGATATGTCTTTTCCGCGACTAAATACTCGCAGATACTCTCCCGACGATGGGGCGGGGGCGGCGTCTGCGAAATATTTTTTGGCGAAGAGGGGTACGGGCGGATCAGCGGAGGGACGAGGGTGTTGGAGCAGGCGGCGGACAGCTGGGAAGCAGCGCTAGGGACGGCGCTCGCTAGCAGCCGCCAGCCCTGCGATAGCATCAGGTCTTCCCTGGGGGCGAGGCCTGTTGTTGCGCAGGACGGAGGATGGTCGCAGCCGGAGGAGCGACACCGTCTGGCGCCGGCGGTCCCTAGGATCGCCCGCCGCCGGAAAAGCCCGGTACGGGGGGTTTTTGGAAAAATTCCCGTACCCACCATCTTTTGAGGACCGGCGACTCGATCCATGTGTTCTTCCAACCCCTTCCCTAGTCGGTACCCGGTTATCGACAGGCTGCCTCAGGCAGTGTGCCTAGGGTTATCGTAACGGCACACTGCTCGTAAAGGCGCCCCCCTCACAACGTAAACCACCGGGGGAGGGCACGGACGGCCACAGCGCGATCAGATAGGTGTTGGAAACAGACGGGAAAAGGACATGGGACAGGAGAAAATCTGGCTCGGGGGCAGGAGAGCCAGCCGGACACCGTCTGCAGCCTAGTTCTATTTTCTTCTCAGCCCCCGAAGGAGGAGAGAAGACTCGGCTAGGTGGAGAGCTGCGTCGAGAGGAGCGGCTAATACCTCGGGCGGGGTTGAGCACGGATCAAGGCGGGACCGACGACGACCTATGCGAGGGGGGTTTTTCACCTGCCTTTCCCCCCAAGCTCCGGCACGACCGGAGTCGTACAGGAGCCGAGGTCAGGCAGGTTCGCCTCGACCAGCTCAAGCTGAGCAGCCTTGCTGATCAGCGACCCCGCAGCGGCTGGAGCAGGCCGCGTATCGTGGAGACTAGCGACATCTTTTATTTCATACTGTATCCAAAAAAAAATACGTATAGATCAGAAAATAATAAATACCTGGATACGGGTATGTTTTAGACGGTATCGTTACTGCCATTGGAGAGGTTGGGATTAGTGGTTCACGGTCTACCTCACGCTTAGAAGTCCAACAAAGTTGAGCATAGCAAAAGGGGGGGCCCAGAGACTCCAGCCGGTTTATACTGGTATTGGAGTGTTTAATTTCAAATTTCAAATATCCTAGGAGTCCCTCATGTGAATGACGCCTAACAGGGCGGCCACCACGTTTGGATTTCGGGCTTGGAACTGCAAGGGCTCAACAACTATTAAGCTAAGGACCTCTTACACTCCGCCTTTGCCTATCTTTGGGACGATGGCTGCCAACAACTCTCCAACGTCGAAAAAACACTGTACGCAGCCACTGACGAGACATGGAAGGAGTATGAAGCCACGGACATTCATCCCTACCCAACCCCGGCCGTCTAGCCCCCCCGCGGCACCTTACCACATCGATTCCCATGGGTATTGGTACATGTACCGGTATATTGATTCCGAAAACTATCCCAAGTCATTCTACGTACCAACCGCTTTCGGCCTGCGCGCAGATCTATTGTGCTTCTGTGCTGTCGCTATGTGGACCATTTGCAACTCTCGCGAGCGCCCCGTACCCTTTCTTAGAAACCTCAGCGGTTCACCCCATTAGCTTCTCTCTTATCGAATCTTCCATGTCATTTTAATGGGAAATGAGGATTACGTCGCCGCAAATACCGGCGACATCCTGCCCCCAACTGGAGTCGATGTTATCCTTCATTCGCGGTCGCCTAAAGCTGAAACCGGTAGGAAAGCCATCACTGGCTCTGATTTTCTGGCAAAATCTGGCGTTCGCAGCTTTATTGTCATGAGACAAGCAAGGCCTGCCCATTTTTGCTTCCCTAACACGTCTTCTATGGTTTTGCCCCAGAAGTTTTGTACTTCTCTTACGGTAATTGGTGTGCTGAGTGTTTTCCGAACGGGCATTTTGTCACAACCGTACGGACGACCGCTCGTGACAAGTACCGCCGGATAATCGCGAGTAAGCTCCCGAAACGGTATCGCTTTGGTGCAACTCATCCGCAGCCGCGGAAACGCAGCCGTCCCACTCGCGAAGCCAAGTTCAAAGGCAAGTATTGTGCTCCTTCTCCCGAGTCAAGTAGTTCCAGTGGGAACCGAAAGTTTTAGGGATAGTGATAGCATGGAGCCGTTGGTACGTGACGGTGTCGTCATCGCCCAACGGTATAACTTACGCGCCCCGCCAGCCGAGCAGCCGCACTCCTTGCGTTGATTAGCCGAGAAGGAAGCTATCACCATACGAGCTGAAAATAGGGCTACCTCAACCCGTTTTTATAGGTATGTTTATGCTTGGTGGTTGCGCTTGGCTTCGCCCCTATTAGCCAATACAATGCTACGGTTATAAACCGCCCGCTTACGCAGCATTCGTTCGCTTTTTTTCACACTCTCTTTAGGTGCCAAGAGACCGCGTGCGTCGTATGTAATACTTCTGTCACGACTCACGTCGTTTATGACGTGAGGGGACTCAAAGACACCATCCGCTGGAAGATGTGGAACGGTGTTGCCGGCACGAAGGCATGCATCGCCGGCAAGTGGTTCGAGGTGAACGGCCATTTTCCCAAAGATGCAATGCATGCCATCGCCCTTAAGGCCAGCGCGCAAGAGTTCGAGCCCGATACGACCTCGAAGCGCGTCAGTCTTGGCTATTGTTGTGTCGATATGGATACTTTCGCGGCTTTCTTGCGGCTTCAAGACTTCGGCAAAGGTCAAGGTTTATTCGCGTTTTCGGGGAACGGGTCGGTTTCGGTATGTGTGATACCGGTGACCACGACATACTGCCGTACTAAAGTTGGGTTTCAAGCGTGTACTACTTCCGTGGGAGTAGAATACAATGTAGTCACCATTGCCAAGACCGCTATACAAGAATGGATTCGAGAGAAGTTGAAAAGTTTGTCCGCCGCCGAGCGTAAGAAATATGCCGCTATTCGGCTTGTCGAGCCCGAATTAAAGATTGCGGTTGATGCATTCCAGTTGCATGAGGAGGACTATTTCCATGACCGCGACGATGCGGATGGGGGTGTGATGTTGGAGGATGCGGCGGAAAGGACGGAGCGTATGGGTGTGGCGCGCCGCGTCTGGAAAGTTAGACGTAGTTACGGTGGCCGTGGCAAGTGAGGGGGCTGAACAATAGGGTGGAAGCTATTGTGTTGAGATACAACCAAGCAATCAAGGAGCATAACATGTCGCGTGAGAAGCAAATCATGCGCGTCAACCGGAAGCGGAAGGGGGGGGGGAGTGGGTGATTGGTGCTGTGAAATACCCGCGCATGCAGCGCAAAGATATGTGAATATACTTGTTCATTTAACATACATAAGTCAATCGAAATTGAATCACACTTGATTTTCATACTTACAACATATTGGGGGGGGGGCAATGCAATACCAATTTGAAATTTGAAATTAAACACTCCAATACCAGTATAAACCGGCTGGAGTCTCTGGGCCCCCCCTTTTGCTATGCTCAACTTTGTTGGACTTCTAAGCGTGAGGTAGACCGTGAACCACTAATCCCAACCTCTCCAATGGTAGTAACGATACCGTCTAAAACATGCCCGTATCCAGGTATTTATTATTTTCTGATCTATACGTATTTTTTTTTGGATACAGTATGAAATAAAAGATGTCGCTGGTCTCCACGATACGCGGCCTGCTCCAGCCGCTGCGGGGTCGCTGATCAGCAAGGCTGCTCAGCTTGAGCTGGTCGAGGCGAACCTGCCTGACCTCGGCTCCTGTACGACTCCGGTCGTGCCGGAGCTTGGGGGGAAAGGCAGGTGAAAAACCCCCCTCGCATAGGTCGTCGTCGGTCCCGCCTTGATCCGTGCTCAACCCCGCCCGAGGTATTAGCCGCTCCTCTCGACGCAGCTCTCCACCTAGCCGAGTCTTCTCTCCTCCTTCGGGGGCTGAGAAGAAAATAGAACTAGGCTGCAGACGGTGTCCGGCTGGCTCTCCTGCCCCCGAGCCAGATTTTCTCCTGTCCCATGTCCTTTTCCCGTCTGTTTCCAACACCTATCTGATCGCGCTGTGGCCGTCCGTGCCCTCCCCCGGTGGTTTACGTTGTTAGGGGGCCGCCTTTACGAGCAGTGTGCCGTTACGATAACCCTAGGCACACTGCCTGAGGCAGCCTGTCGATAACCGGGTACCGACTAGGGAAGGGGTTGGAAGAACATATGGATCGAGTCGCCGGTCCTCAAAAGATGGTGGGTACGGGAATTTTTCCAAAAACCCCCCGTACCGGGCTTTTCCGGCGGCGGGCGATCCTAGGGACCGCCGCCGCCAGACGGTGTCGCTCCTCCGGCTGCGACCATCCTCCGTCCTGCGCAACAACAGGCCTCGCCCCCAGGGAAGACCTGATGCTATCGCAGGGTTGGCGGCTACTAGCGAGCGCCGTCCCTAGCGCTGCTTCCCAGCTGTCCGCCGCCAGCTCCAACACCCTCGTCCCTCCGCTGATCCGCCCGTACCCCTCTTCGCCAAAAAATATTTCGCAGACGCCGCCCCCGCCCCATCGTCGGGAGAGTATCTGCGAGTATTTAGTCGCGGAAAAGACATATCGGACTGGCCGAGCGGGAGATCCCTGTGCCGGAGTACGGATATTATGTTTTTCCAAAACCCTCCGTACAGGGCTTCCCGACAGCTGCTGATCCCGCGGATCGCAGCTGTCGGTACCTCGTTCAGCCCCCTACCGTGCCAGGCCCGGCACGGCTATGGGGTTACCAGCGCCCACCGCGTGGAGGTAGAGGTAGGTGCCGACGGGCCTGCGAGCGCACCCCCCTCCGGGGCCGCCGCCGCTGCGCCGCCAGCGGGCGCCAATGCAATACCATATTATGGGTTTTTGTGCTAATCAACAATTCTCCTCGGCATGCGCACATCATCATCGTCACGGAATGCTGTCACTATCGTCACTACCATCATATTGAAATTGAAATTGTTTACAACAATACCAGTAAGAACCGGCTGTCGTCTCTGGGCCCCCCCTTATGCTATGCCATACAAGACTTAGAAGCGTGAGGTAGACCGTAAACCACTAATCCCAACCTCTCCAATGGCAGTAACAGCGTAATAATTTTGTAAGCAAGAAAAACAGATCTAAAAATAAATCCACTTGTCTAGAAATGCAAAACTAAACTGCTGCTCGACCTTCACGATGCACGGCCCGCTCCCGCCGAACCGGGGTGTCGACCGGCCTAGGCCGGTCGGCGTTCGGGAGGGACGACGGGCCAGCCTTATCTAGCTCCCGCGTGACTTCGGTCTTGCCGAAGATAGGAGGGGAAAGGCTGGCAAAAAACCCCTCCTCGCGCGGTCGCTCGTCGATCCCGCCGCTCCATCCCGTAAACCCCGTCCCAAGGTCTTGCCGCGTCCACCGACGCGGCGGTCCTCCGTGTCGAGGTCCCCCATCACCTCGAGGACATGTGGGGGGGACCGAGACACACAGACACAGAAAAAACTAGCGCTCCGGCCGCCGCGCCTGAATTTTCCCCGCTCATTTCCCCGGTTTTTTCTCTGTCTGGTACCCGGGTACCTTTCCGCCTGTGGCCGTACCCTTCCCCCTCTGATCGCGCGTCCACCGAGCAGCCTTTTCTTGCGCGGGGGCCTCCGCGCTCACCCGGGCCCACGCTCAAGGACCCCTAGGAGTATGAAGGTCTGTCGGGGTAGTGGATGTCGAAGAGGGGGGGGGGGCGGGTCACCGTAGCCGGATCCAGCGGGCCGCGGGCGCCCGGAATTAAACAAAACCCTTCGTGCCGGGTTTTCCGGCGGCGCCGACCCAAAGAGTCGTCGTGGCCGCCAGATCGTGTCGCTCCTCCCATCGCGACTATCCTCCTTGCCGTCCCTGCTGACTCCTCCCCCCGGGAGATGACGCTGGACGACGTAGCGACGCGCTAGTGAGCGCCCTACCCTGGTGCTGCTCCCCAACTAGCTCGACGCCGGGTACGGACATTGTATTTTTGTATCCAAAAAAGCCCTCCGTACAGGGCTTTCCGGCGGCGGCTGATCCTGAGGATCGCCTCCGCCTCCTATAGCCGCTCCTCCGTCTGCGACTAGCCACCGTCCTTTGCCATGCCTTGCCTCACCCCTCGGCAAGGTTCGACCGGCACAAGGCTGGTCGACAGCTAGCGAGCGCCCTTTCCTGGCGCTGCTTCCCGGCTGGCCACCACCAGCTCCAACACCCGACTCCCACCGCTGATCCGGCCGTACCCTCCTCGCCATCAAACGCTGCCGTAGTACAAGCCCCCCTCCTAAAAGTAAGGCTGAATCTAGGAGTATCTGTACGCGAAAAAACATATCGGACGGGCCGAGCGGGAGATCTTGGCGCCGGTAATGCACAGAAATTATTTTTTCAAAAGCCCTATGTACATGGCTTTCCCGACAGCTACTGATCCCACGGATCGAGCTGTCGGCCCTTTTAGCCCCCTACCGTGCCAGGCCTGGCACGACTACGGGGTTTCCAGCGCCCACCACGGGGAGGTGAGGGGATGCCGACGGGCATGCGAGCGCACCCCCCTCCGGGGCCGCCGCCGCTGCGCCTCCTTATAGGTACTTCCACTACCATCATAAGATATCGCTTCCTTGTTGTTGTATGAGATCCCCGCTTCTTACGAAGGCTCAGGAGTGGGCACATCCCCATGATGATGAAGATCAGTATGGATAGCTCCCCAACCCGCCTTCAACCGCTTACCCGGTTGCTCGTCTCCTTCTTGAACGCTTTTTTTTGTGATGGCATGGAGATGCTTTGACCCATGACAACTGTAGTTGAGCAAGTCCCCGTACCGCTCGATGAACCCCGGCACGTGGCATTGGAGGACATGCATGTAAACGGTGGCGTGATCCGAATGGCCTGCAGCGTTGGTGAATGCCTTCACGAATGCCTCGGCAAATGTCTTCACAAGCGATGCTAGGCGCTAACGATCATCCGACAAGGGTGGCAACTCCTTGGTGGCGAGGGATTGTGTAGGCGTCAATAGTAGATCCCATATATAATGGTACGACCTCCAAGCCATCTTCGCCTTCGTGACGTCTGCATTGTTGAGCTTGTACTTCCCAGCAACGTAGTTAAGCAGCTTCATATGTGACACTAGCAGCTTGTTGCACTCCTCCCCGATGAACGACTCCTTCCGGTGCACAATGGAGACCGAATCTTATTGGAGTGCGTCTTCTTGGATGATACTTTGATGCCAATGGCGGCCAACATTCAATCTTGAAGCGCCTCGATGGTCGCTTCGCTCGTCTCGCAATGCCGTTGGGCGGCTTGCCAGCCGAGATGGGCAACAACCCAGAGGTAGATGTAAAGCAAGTCCGAAATGCGGCGTGATGGGTCGATGTGTAGCAACGGGACGCGCATGTACCTTTGGAAGTTGTGTTGCCGCTGCCAAGTGAGCCGGGCGTTGGTTGTGGCGGCGGAGGTTGGCCCAAGCTCCCCTTCTTTCCTGACTTTCTTCTTGCAACACGAATATTTGAGGGGCACTTCAACTTCCCCTCAAGCTCCGCGTGCGCCGCCATAACTTGCCACTCAAGAGTCTTCTCGATCACACCCGCCGCACTGGGGACTCCCACGGGAGGTGAAAATTGGATGTCCGACTCGTGCAGCAATTGCACCCATAATCAGCTCCGCAACCGCACCCCCCCCGGTGACGTTTAGTTACTTATTGTTGCCCACTCGCACAGTTGCGGTATCACTGTTGTCCCATCCGGAAGCTCCACGCCATCCCTCGCGCGATCTTGTTTAGCTCGTCGTAGTATTTCCATCCAAGCTCTTTCGCGATATCGTACGCATCGTCGCCTACGTGCAATAGCGCCGGTATGTGAGCGAGGGGGCAGTTGTTGCCTACTCCATCGAGCCTTACTAGTTTGACAGCACTCGTGGTTTGCATGTATCCTCGGTATGTTTGTGCTGAATCCGTCGTGCTCTGCAAGAATACCTCGTTCGCGAAGTCGAGGTGCTCCTTCAAGTCCCATATTCTCTTGGCCACGCAACTATGCAAGTTCAAGTGGGTTGCGGTTATGTTCGAGGCTGAAGGCGAATGCAATTGGCCGTCTTTGTAACTGTAGTCCATTCCCACATCAAAGTTCAGCTCCTCCCGGAACTTCCGGATTTGCCGCACATACATGTTGCTCGACATCACACGACGGGCGAACGTACGGAACATAGGGCCCCTTATCCGCGTCAAATTCCTGGCCGGTGAGACGCCTTAGGCGCCGCGTCAATTGCGCTGATTGCTGATGCCGTTGTTGAAGTTGGGTTGACTGCGTACGGGGTTTCGGCGGCTTTCCCTTTTCACCGAAATGCCTTTGCAGCCGACCCGCCATGAATGCTTGTAGCCATTCCCCCTCGGTCACCGAGCTCGCGAGGGGCAGACAATCATTTAAGAAGCTAGAAATGTCACGTGCAACCCTTGTTGCTGTCAAGTTTGTGAATGCTTTTGGCATGGCGAAGCGACGTTCTTTTTTTGCCGAACCCTCTTGACCCAGCGCGACGTCGAGTTTTTCGTGAAACTCGATCGCAACCCGCCTTTGCTTCAACCCGGTGACACGAGCAACAGCTTGGACTTCGTGCACCTTTCTCTTTAAGCTAGCCATTGTACCCTTAAGCTGTTTATTATCCGTTGTCGCCTCTCTCAATTTTCCCTCCACCGCTCAGAAATCTACGTCGCGCTGGCGCTGCGCCCTTTCCTCATCATGTGCGTTCGCTAACGCTTCTGCTAGCAATTTCATCTCAACAACTTTCGCTAAGATGTCCTCCTCGAGCACTTGCCGTGCCGATCGTACCCGCCGTGTACGGGCCTGCCACTCATGAACTTCTCGCTCGAGGAAACGGATGCGCAAGTCGCTAACTCTTTCTAGAGAGTTGTCGTCGTTACTTGTGCTGTTTCCATGACGTTTGGCCTTTTTGAAGCACCCGGTACCCGGAACGCGCTCCGAGTGTTTATTGCTCGATGCGCCAAGGGGTGTTCTTTGCTCGTTACCTTGTTGAACACAATTGTCGACAAGGCCGCGCTTTAGAATACCCTTCCATACCTGCGGACCGCGCCTAGTCGATTGGTTCCGAGTTCTAGCCCCGGTCGTTGGTGGAGGAGGATGCTCCGCCGCATCCATGATTACACTTTCGACTCCTCCCTACTTCCCGCCGACTAAACATGTCCTCCCCCACCCATGCATTATAGTCGGTAGAGTCACACTAGCAGCGGTAAAATTATTTGGTTACATTCCGACCTCAACGGGACGAATGCGCTATTGATGGAGGGCTTGCGGTGGGTAGTCGAGCCGCGTGAGCGCAGGGGGGGGGGAGCTTTTCCTGCAATGCGTAGCCAATAGCCTCCGGCGTCCGCGAACATCAAAAACACACACACCTATTGCATTCAATGTTTAACGGGCGCCGAAATTTGTGGTCGAATGTGCGCCGCGGAAGGCTATTCAAAAGGCTGTTAGCTACGTACCAGCATATTTGTTTCCACAGCCCATCAACACATGTTTGCACACAGGTTTGCAAAGTTCAACAGAGGCCAACAGATAAATGAAATGATATAAATATTCCGATGTCCGCGTTCCGGGCTTCTTCGGGACCCCGACGCACCGATCGGTACTATTACCAATACCCGCGGGAATCGATGTGACTCCATGCCCTCGACTTAAGTGACATCTACAAGCCTCACTGACTTAGCCTAGTGGCACGTTTGGAGCTCGTGTAAGTATAATACACACACCCTCTAATCGACGCCCTCGAGCACACCCTCTTGGCCCTACCTATGAGAGACAGGTTCGCCCACTTCACCGCGGGAGGCCTTGCCCCCCTCCACAACAATTAGACCGAAAACACCCCTACCGTTCCGCGACAGTTCTACCGTTGGGACTTCGACTGCAATATGGTGGAAAAGTCGGACTTTTCCGACTTTATCCTACCCCCGACCGACAAAATGGCCACTTTGGTCGTCGAACCTAGCAACAGCCACCGAGATACCGCTCAAGACCGGACCCGCATGCATACTCGGTACATGACACCTACAAGCTTCACTATCTAAGGGACGACATCTACAAGCCTCACTTACTTAGCCCAGTGGCACGTTTGGAGCTCGTGTCAGCATAGTACACACACTCTTTAATCGACGCCCTCGAGGACACCCTCTTGGCCCTACCTATTGGAGAAAGGTTTGCCCACTTCACCGTGGGCGGCCTTGCCCCCCTCCACAACATATAGACCGAGGCGCCCGCCGGCGGCGCAGCGGCGGCGGCCCCGGAGGGGGGTGCGCTCGCATGCCCGTCGGCATCCCCTCACCTCCCCATGGTGGGCGCTGGAAACCCCATAGCCGTGCCATGCCTGGCACGGTAAGGGGCTAAGAGGGCCGACAGCTCGATCCGCGGGATCAGTAGCTGTCGGGAAAGCCATGTACATAGGGCTTTTGAAAAAATTAATTTCTGTGCATTACCGGCGCCAAGATCTCCCGCTCGGCCCGTCCGATATGTTTTTTCGCGTACAGATACTCCCGAATACATCCTTACTTTGAGAGGTGGGGCATGTACTACGGCAGCGTTTGATGGCGAGGAGGGTACGGCCGGATCAGCGGTGGGAGTCGGGTGTTGGAGCTGGTGGTGGCCAGCCGGGAAGCAGCGCCAAGAAAGGCGCTCGCTAGCCGTCGACCAGCCTTGTGCCGGTCGAACCTTGCCGAGGGGTGAGGCAAGACATGGCACAGGCCGGAGGCTAGTCGCAGACGGAGGAGCGGCTACATGAGGCGGCGGCGATCCTCAGGATCAGCCGCCGCCGGAAAGCCCTGTACGGAGGGCTTTTTTGGATACCAAAATACAATGTCCGTACCCGGCGTCGAGCTAGTTGGGGAGCAGCACCAGGGTAGGGCGCTCACTAGCGCGCCGCTATGTCGTCCAGCGTCATCTCCCGGGGGGAGGAGTCAGCTGGGACGACAAGGAGGACGGTCGCGACGGGAGGAGCGACACGATCTGGCACGGAGGGTTTTGTTTAATTCCGGGCGTCCGCGGCCCGCCGGATCCGGCTACGGTGACAAGCCCCCCCCCCTCTTCGACACCCACTACCCCGACAGACCTTCATACTCCTAGGGGTCCTTGAGCGTGGGCCCGGGTGAGCGCGGAGGCCCCCGCTCAAGAAAAGGCTGCTCGGTGGACGCGCGATCAGAGGGGGGAGGGTACGGCCACAAGCCGGAAAACCGACAGGTACCCGGGTACCAGACAGAGTTAAAACCGGGGAAATGAGAGGGGAAAATTCTGGCGCGGAGGCATCAGCGCTAGTTTTTTCTATGTCTGTGTGTCTCGGTCCCCCCCACATGTCCTCGAGGTGATGGGGGACCTCGACACGGAGGACCGCCGCGTCGGTGGACGCGGCAAGACCTTGGGGCGGGGCTTACGGGATGGAGCGGCGGGATCGACGAGCGACCGCGCGAGGAGGGGTTTTTTGCCAGCCTTTCCCCTCCTATCTTCGGCAAGACCGAAGTCACGCGGGAGCTAGATAAGGCTGGCCCGTCGTCCCTCCCGAACGCCGACCGGCCTAGGCCGGTCGACACCCCGGTTCGGCGGGAGCGGGCCGTGCATCGTGAAGGTCGAGCAGCAGTTTAGTTTTGCATTTCTCGACAAGTGGATTCATTTTTAGATCTGTTTTTCTTGATTACAAAATTATTACGCTGTAAATAATAGGTGGGGGGGACTGTGGCAATTAATGCGGTTGCTTACAGTTATGTAACTCCCGAGGAACGTCGACACACATTGCAGATAGGTGTGTCGATAAGAAATGTACCTGGTCGGAGAGACCCGGGCCCAACTTGCTAAATAAGTCCTGTATGGCGGAAGTAGAGTGGCCCGTGATAAAGCAGTCGGTCCAGTTTGCCGTGACATGTTGTAAACAATTTCAATTTCAATAGACCGAATACACCCCTAACGTCCCGCGACAGTTCTACCGTTGGGACCTCGACTGCAATATGGTGGAAAAGTCGGACTTTTCCGACTTTATCCTACCCCCGGCCGACCAAATGGCCACTTTGGTCCTCAAATCTAGCAACAACCACCGAGATACCTCTCAAGACCGGACCCGCCTGCATACTCTCTACTCCTCCCTAACAACGGCGGGAGTAGACGTCTCTAGTTATCCGACAAAATGAGCACTTACTACCGACGGACCGGACGGAGTCGACGCCATTGCTATGGGCGGAATGGACGCTACCTTCAAAAACACCCGCAAGGTAGTCTTTAGCTTCACCTCCCCACTTCCCCTCCTCTATGCTACCATCCTTATTAAGATTACCATTCACCTAACGTCCGACCCGATCAACCCCCAACTGCTGCGTATCTTCCGCGTCCCGAAACCCACGCTAGAGGAGGGAAAAATCCTACTACCCAAGCCTATCCCACACACTCGAGCCGACCTCCACCACACGGTTCGATCACCTACCCCGTCACTGACCCTACATGGGCCTCTAGCGGCCTTCCCTCCCAAAAGAATACATGCCTTGCTCGACACAACCATATGGCGGATCGACATAAAATTATTTTCGTCTCGGTGACCCTCCACGCCCACGGCTCGAACCTTCTCGGGAGCTTTGCCAAGCTTTCCACACCTGTCGATCGCTTGTCATACGCGGTGCGCGGTGCGCGCTATCGATAAACTTTTGCGTGTTAAAACCCCTACCCTAACTAGCCCAAAGACGGACCCTATTGATAGGTTGACCCGAGCTCACGATCCCGCTCGGGCCGGTGACACGACCGACTAGCCCGAGGCCTTCTTGGCAACAAACTCGCACTCGCTAGACTAAACGACCGCTATGGAGGAGGAGGGCCCACACCCAAACGCCCCAACTGAAGCCCCGTTGAAGACAACATGACTTGCTAAACGCCACGCAAGACTCATGAGCCGACTCACATGAAGCGGAAGACTACGAGCAGCGCGTGGTCTCCGTCCGGCTCGCCCTCCGTTCAGCTTCCCCCTCCTCACGCCAACGAATCGCGGCAGATTACGCCGCCCTACTGGCCGAAGACACCCTCTTGCTCCTTAAGCCCGGCGGTAACATGCAACGCCCCGACCGAGACACCATATCTTCCGTTTCGTCACGTCCGGCAGCCTCCACGCCACAACGCACCCGTCCCCCTCCCTCTGAATATGCCGCGGCGGATATCTCCCCGGACGATATTCCGCGCCGTCCCACTCCATATCAACTCCCAACAACGGCCAACACTCCCAACACTCGGCAGGGGGCCGACTAGAATAGACACCCGCGCCTCGACCGTCACCCCGGCAGGGAATGCCAACGGTGGGACGTCTTCGAGTGCCTTAGCCGTTCTTCCCAAGCGGTGTGCCAATAGTGGGTGAGGGAAGAGAGAGGGACTAGTAGGCCAATCCCTTAGCAAGGTGATTGGACTTAGCGATAGAAGTAATTGCAAGCGGCTTTTTTACGTGGCGAGGGGGGATCCTATGGATTTCACAACGGGACTTCACAACGGGCTGGGCAATATGTAATGCGCTATGTTTCATCCTTCGGCCCTGCCGGAATTTGATTACACTCCCATATGCGGTTTTACTGACTTAGTCCCTATGAGTATCCAAGATTAGGGATGCCAGCTAAAGCTTTGCACTCTAAGTCCTAGATGGCATATGCAAGAAGATAATAGCCGCACAAGGCGACAACGGTATGAAATGAAATGAAATAAAATGAAATTGTTTACAACAATACCAATATAACCGGTTGTTGTCTCTGGGCCCCCCATGTACTATACCTAACTGGACTTATAAGCATGAGTAGACCGTGAACCATTAATCCCAACCTCTCCAATGGCAGTAACGATGCCGTCTAAAACATACCCGTATCTATGTATTTATTACTTTTTGATCTACATGTATTTTTCTTTAGAAATTGTATGAAATATAAGATGTCGCTAGTCTCCACGATACGCGTCCTGCTCCAGCCGCCGCGGGGTCGCTGATCAGCAAGGCTTGTCAGCTTGAGCAGGTCGAGTCGAACCTACATGACCTCGGCTCTTGTGCGACTCCGGTCGTGCCGGAGGTAGGGGGAAAGGCAGGTGGAAAACCCCCCTCGCTCAGGTTGTCGTCAGACCCTTCTGGATCCGTGCTCAACCCCGTCCGAGATATTGAAGATAGTAGTCGCTCTTCTCGGCGCGACTCTCCACCTAGTCTAGCCTTCTCCCCTCCTGCGGGGGCTGGGAGGAGAAAATAGCTAGGCTGCAGACGGTGTCCGGCTGGCTCTCCTACCTCCGAGCCAAATGTCTCCTTTCCCCTATCCTTTTGCCGTCTGTTTCCGCCACCAATATGATCGCGTTGTGTTGGCCGCACCCTCCCCCGGTGATTTACGTTGTTAGGGGGCCGCCTATACGAGCAGTGTGCCGTTGCAATAACCCGGGGCGCACTGCCTGAGGCAGCCTCTCGATAACCGGGTACCGACTAGGGGAGGGGAGCAGATAGTGCCCAAGGATCGGCTATCCTCAAAAAATGGTGGGTACGGGAATATTTAACCTAAAACCCCCCGTACCGGGTTTTTCCGGCGGCGGTCGATCCTAAGGATCGCCGCCGCCACACCGTGCCGCTCCTCCGACCGCGACCCACCTCCGTCCTGCGTAGCATCACGCCTCGCCCCTAGGGTAGACTTAAAACTCTCGCATGGATGGCGGCTGCTAGCGAGCGCCGTGCCCTAGCGCTGCTTCCCAGCTGTCCGCCGCCAGCTCCAACACCCCAGTCCCACCGCTGATACGTCCGTACCCTTCTTCGCCAAAAAACAATCCGCACACATTGTTCCGGTCAGGACGGGAGAGTATCTGTGAGTATTTATTCGTTGAAAGAACATATCGGACTAGCCGAGCGGGAGATCCTTGTGCCGGTGTACGGATATTATGTTTTTCCAAAACCCTCCGTACATGGCTTCCCGACAGTTGCTGATCCCGCGGGTCGCAGCTGTCGGTACCTCGTTCAGCCCCCTACCGTGCCAGGCATGGCACGGCTACGGGTTACCAGCGCCCACCGCGTGGAGATAGAGGTAGGTGCCGACGGGCTTGCGAGCGCACCCCTCTCCGGGGCCGCCGCCGCTGCGCCGCCGGCGGGCGCCGCGATAGCGGTACATGTTGTAAATCATTTTCATTTTCAGATTGACACCCCACAAGTGCCTGCGCATATTATTTATCGTGTTGTTCACGCTCTTTACCCACATGGCCTATCGTCACGCTATGTACCACGGATTGGCCGCCTCCATAATGTTAGCTCGATGCACTCGAATACTTTATGTGGTTTTTTTCCGCCCGACGCATTTGCATGTTGTTAGTGCCTACAAGAATGGGGCAATCTGCATGTTGAAGCCCTCGGGGAACGGTTTTTACCTTCTACCGTACACATCTGCCCGTGTTATGCTTCGACCCTATGTAGATCCTAGTATTGGCATAGATGTTGATGTTGCATTCGCTGCACAATGTGACCATTTCTTGTTGCACCATCGATTCGGTCACATGAACATGCATAGCCTACATGCTCATCATGTAACGGTGTCCCATCTGCGCATGAGATGCCTAACTATGTACATATTATTTCATGCGATTCATGCATATTGAACAAGCAAGGCAACTGCAGCACCTCGCCACACATATACATAAGCAAAACCATTCCTTTTGATGAACATGCATGTCATCAGACATTTGGGGACATGTCAATGTGCCTTCTCCATATGGCATGCGGTATTGCCTTCTTGTCATCGACCATCACACACACGCTATTTGGGTGATGCGATTTCTTAAGTCAAAGGACGACGCTTGCCATGAGCCCCGGAGTTCTAGTAAGTATTTTGCATACAAGCGTTATTCTTTAGCAACGCTGAGAGCAGTCGTCGGCATTTCTTAAAACAGTCCCGGGAGCAGGCGCCAACAGTTTTCATACAAGTCGCCAGCAGTCGTTGGATGTTTTCGAAGCAGTCGCCGGCAGTTCAAAAAGCATTTGCCTATGTTTTGAGAGTAGTCGCGGGCAACTATACCGAAAGCACTCCGCCGCTCCGCGGCAATGCTTTCAATAGCACTTGCACTCCGGAAATAGAGAAAACTCTTTCGCCGTCATAGGAGGTGAGTCTTGAGGAGTACTTTAATGTCTTGTCGTACCCAATCATGTTGAACGTGATATGCACGGTTCGATAAGGAAGATATTGTAACTTGTTGTGTGCTTGTTACATGTACGCTAACGACCAGCCTTGGGTGACGGATGGTGTAAAGACAAGAAAAGTGAGTGGGACTAGAGTTGTTAGTTGTTTATGGGCTAACTAGTAATATCGTGCGTACAAGCACTTTAGTCAATGTCATGTACGTAAGGACTTCTCGCAAAGCATGCATTAGCTCTCTGTAAGTAATCTTCATTAGGATTTACTTACAACACTCCCCCTCAAGATAGCTAAGGAATGTCTGGCAATCAAAAAAAAGTGTGTCCCTCACCCCATTACGGGGTGTATCGCTGCATGGGTCCGGATGTACCCATGATGGCGCTCCGGTGTTTCACAACTGCAAGTCCAGGTAGTGGCTTGGTCAGTATGGCAACAATGTCACCAGTCGGTAGGTACCGAAGTTTGATGGTTCCCATTTGCCCGTGGTCCTTCACAAAGTGGCACTTCATATCGATATGCTTGGTCTTCTCGCTCACCATTGCATTATTTTGCGAGTATACGATGCAGCTATGGTTGTCTTCCTATATCGTGGTCGTCCCGCCGACTGGTCGACTGAAGATTTCGGATAGCATTGTCGAATATGAATTGTCTCCTTGGTGGCGTGCGTAGCCGAATAGTACTCTGACTCGCATGTAGAATGTGTGACGCATGACTATTTGCGTGACTTATAACTGACGGCACCCCTACTCAATGTAGAAAGGAAACATGACCTCGAGCGGCGCGTCTCGTTGTCGTTGCCATGTCTCAATCATCAAAGCCTGTGAGTTGGAGTGAGTTGTCCGTACCCCCCCCAACGTTAGGCTTATGTTGGGTGTGCCCTTAAGGTATCGTAGCACCTTCTTCATGGCTTACATGTGGGCCACTGTAGGATAAGCCTGTGCTGAGCCGATAATGCTAAGACTAGTCGAAATGTCCGGTTGAGTGCAAACCGCGGCGTGCTGGAGGCTGCCGAACATGCTAGGGTAGATCTCGAGTTCTGACCTTGTAAGTGGCTTATGTGTCTGCTCCGAAACTGCCGCAAGGAAGCCCGGGTCCATGGGCGGGCACGATGACTTTGCAGTCGGTCATGTCGTACTTCTCGAGCAATTCGCGCACGTATTTACCATGATCGAGGCAAATGGTGCGCGCGGCTCGGTCCATGGTGATGTGCATGGCGATGATGTCCGACAGATCACCATGGTCCTTAATGTCAAACCGTGAGCGCACGAGAGCAATGAAAGCCACGCGCCATGCTGCGTTATCGCACGCAACCATGATGTCGTCGACATAAAGTGCGATCATGGCGCAGACCCCGTCCGCCTCAAAGATGTAGAAGCAGGGCTCAGACATGAGCTGCCGCCAACCATGAGAGACAAGCCAGTCGCGAAGGAGTTCATTAAATTCTCGAGGCGATTGCTTCAAGCCGTATAAGCGCCGACGAAGGTGGCACACGTTGGAGGTGCCGTCGTCGAACCCAAGGGGCTGTCTGTTGTAGACATCCTCCGTAATGGGTGCGTACATGAATGCGGTGTAAATGTCAAGACCACCCATGTCAAGATCGTGAGCGGCAGCGATGCTAAAAAAGATGCGGAGGCTTACAAGGCGAATGACATGTGAGAAGGTTTCGGTGTAGTATAGGATGATCATAGGGGGCGGAAAACTATTTGCTGAAACTCATGCGTGTGCACATGAGCTGTGTCTCAGATGCCTCAAACACAGAGTCCGAGTCGAACTTTATGAAGGGAGCAAATGCATGAAGTTCTGAATGGTGCATGGCATGAGTGTTGCGTTCGTCCAACAAAATGGTCTCCAACTTCGAGCAGGTTTCATCCTTTGACTTCATGAATCGAACCCATATATAGTTTGGGTGGTGGTTGATAACCAGCAGACAATAGCGCAGTCCGTACAATGAGGGTACATGCACGGGAAGCCAAGAGAACTTCTCAAGAGAACAAGAGAACTTCTCAAGTGGGGCAGCATGCTTCTGTGATGCAGTGCGATTGAGCGGGGCCGAGGTGGCCTTGTTCAGATTACACGAACCATATGAGAGATCAATTATTGAGCTAGGCATAGACGGTACATAAGGGGTATCATTTGAATGTTGAGCATGAAGGCTATGCATATTCAAATGTCACATACGGCTATGCCATAGGGCAGGGTCACACTCAGCATCAAGAGCGACAGACCGTCCACTACGACTGTCTACGTGGTGCGAGGACAGTCCCGCAGAGTCACGAGTCATGGGGAGGAGGTTAAGACCGTTGCCGGACGGCACTAGCATCCCCATTCATGTGGTGACAAGCAACATACCGGAGTCAAAATTAGTAGGAAATGAGAATTCACACCCGGAGTGTTTCTTCATCCAAGCGACACTAAGCAGACGGCTAATTCTGTGTGCCGACCGAGAGGACAGATTAGGCGTGTACAATGCACGAACTTGCCGAAACACTGTCTGACCAGAGACTAAGCAAATAGGAACTCGAATAGTACAACTCCCTAGCACATAGACACCGACGCCACCGACGGTGCTATGCCGAGAGGATGGGTTAAACTCCGAGAAGTGAGATCTAAATGCTGTGAGATTCACAAAGCACTCGGAGTCAACGACCCAGGAATCGGACAAGTCGGTAACCGAGGACGCGTGTGGTGTGAGTGCAACAGAGGTGAAGGAGACACTGACCGCAGTGTCGTCGTACTCGTCTTCCATGTCGTACTCCTCAGAAAGCCAACGGCATCCTCCAGTGGAGCATTATCAGTAGCCACGTCAGTGAGATGTGCTGTGGGGGGAGGCTGGCCTGCGTACTTCTCCGTAATATGTTTGCGCTTGGCCAGCGTCCAGCGGAGGACGTCCGCATCATGCGCCTTGCATGTGGACCAAACATTATTTGGATCACCGCACGCACCGCACTTGGTGGGAAAGTTAGTCATGTCAGGACGTTTATTTTCCAACCAGTTGCCAAGTCCGCGACCCCCTTGGCGCTTGCGATCGGCAAGGAACGCGTCGATAGGATGCCCATAAGCGGCAATGTCTAAAACGCCATGATCCTCCGTGCCCAAGCTCTGCGCTTGGTGGATGATGCTGCCCATCACCCTATCAGCCGACAGAATAAAGTCAGTGTCAAACGCATTAATGATGCATTGCTTCGCTTGGCCATGCTGACCAATGTTGGAGAGTCCACAGAACATGACGAGTGCGAGGACGTGAGGGTGGATCGCCGCCGACCCGTCCTTCAGCTAGAGGCACTCGTTGAGGTCGTCAAAGTGTTGTTTGGCAGCATGAACGTAGGGTGAAACGGGCAGGCCGGAGGCCTGCCGGACCATCATGCGGTCCAAGAGCGACAGCGTGCACGAGATTGACTGTGCATCTAGTCTCTCACACAACATTTCCCCAGCACATGTCCCACGATCGTGTCGCCCGGCTGAAACGCCCGCAATAGCATGTGCAGCCGGTTTGTTGTGTCGGCAACATTGGACGAGCATAGCGTGTGGATGTCGCTGAGCGACTGGATTTAGTGGGACGCATCACGACGAGAGAGCGAGCTGCGGGATGAGCGCGGCCGCCTTAAGTGATATAAACAAAAGGAAGTCGCGCTTCCATAATTTGATGTCACTTGTCTTTGGCATTGTTACGAGACATAGTTTGTGTGGTAATCAAGTTGCTACACAGCAATGCTGGTCGAGTAGCATCGTGATAGTACGGCTGTGACTCATCACTATGAGATGATAAGTCAATCAGCAATAGCGTGGATTATGTTGTTGATGGTGGCAAGTTGATGAGCGTTAGATATAATCTAAAGGCTCGCAACATACGTTGGCGTATGCTCTCCACAAGGTGAGTGCGTGTCATGTGATAGGCAAGTGCTAGGCACTTGCTGTGGGTGAGATGACATGCAGTGTCACTTACCGAGTGTAAGCATTCCTTATCGCCCCTATAACTTTGACATGTTATGGGGCCTCAAGCTGCTAGCTGTTGGAGTCCTTTGTCTTGACTAGAACCTAGAGCTTGCTTATCGAACAGTGGTAGACCTTTGTAGTGTCGCACGATACGACAGCGGCAAGCTCACAAAGCGGCTGGCTCTTCCTTGTATTTGTGGCTTTATTTCGATAGCCGGCTGGTAGCGACTTGTTTGTGTCGCTTGGAGCCTTGAGCCCCCGAACACCGACTTGTGTGACGTGAAGATCGGCTTGCTTTCCTTTGTTTTAGCTTGGCGCTTTCTGGAATTTTATTCGCTTCCGAAGCTTGTTACCTGCCACTTTCCTTCTCTCGTGAAAGCCTATAGTGGTCCGGCTGAAGTTTTAGAAAGGCATCTTACCATACGTGTACTAGCACTCTTGTACGACGTCACTTGACCGACCTTCTGAGACTCGTTTCTGATTGCCTTGGCTGTATAGACTCCGGGAGTACAGCTGCGTCTTCGGCCAGCCCTTGTCCTCTCCTTTTCTGAGCCGTGTTGCCCGCCTCTTGACCGGTACTTGGTGCTGTTCTTGGTGGCAATTTTCCTGACCTCCTGGTGCTTTTGAGAGCGCAACCGACGCGCATGCTATGGACTCCGTAAAACTACCGAAGTTTAGTGGGGAGAGACGACATTTTGATGTGTGGAAGAAGCGTTTCCGTGCATTTGGCATGATGCAAAAGTGGGCTCCGGCTTTGTCGTCGGATGGTGCCGCTTCCTCTCAACAACAAGTCGACATGTACTCCACATTGAATCTTGCGCTGCCGGAGGACGATCTCTCGATTATCGAGAATGTCAGCGAGGATGACAAGACATGCGGCCACTGCGTGGACCGCTTTAGTCAATCATTATGAGGACGATGGTATTTACCGGTGTACCGAGCTATTGCATGACTTGGAAACGCCGCAAGCGGACGGTGAGAGCGGGATTCAATTCCTGAAGCGGTTAGTTCGACTGCAACGACAGCTTGCCGGAGTAGGGGACGTCGGCGCCCGCCGGCGGCGCAGCGGCGGTGGCCCCGGAGAGGGGTGCGCTCGCAAGCCCGTCGGCACCTACCTCTACCTCCACGCGGTGGGCGCTGGTAACCCCATAGCCGTGCCATGCCTGGCACGGTAGGAGACTGAACGAGGTACCGACAGCTGCGATCCGCGGGATCAGCAGCTGTCGGGAAGCCATGTACGGAGGGTTTTGGAAAAATATAATATCCGTACACCGGCACATGGATCTCCCGCTCGGCGAGTCCGATATATCTTTTCCGCGACTAAATACTCGCAGATACTCTCCCGACGATAGGGCGGGAGCGGCGTTTGCGAAATATGTTTTGGCGAAGAAGGGTACGGACGGATCAGCGGAGGGACGAGGGTGTTGGAGCTGGCGGCGGACAGCTGGGAAGCAGCGCTAGGGCACGGCGCTCGCTAGCAGCCGCCAGCCCTGCGAGAGCCTTAGGTCTCCCCTGGGGGCGAGGCCTGATGCTAAGCAAGACGGAGGTGGGTCGCAGCCGGAGGAGCGGCACGGTCTGGCGGCGGCGGTCCTTAGGATCGCCCGCCGCCGGAAAAGCCCGGTACGGGGTGTTTTTGGAAAAATTCCCGTACCCACCATCCTTGGAGGACCGGCGACTCGATCCTTGTGTTCTTCCAACCCCTTCCCTAGTCGGTACCCGGTCATCGATAGGCTGCCTCAGGCAGTGTGCCTAGGGTTATCGTAACGGCACACTGCTCGTAAAGGCGGCCCCCTAACAACGTAAACCACCGGGGGAGAGTACGGACGGCCACAGCGCGATCAGATAGGTGTTGGAAACAGACGGAAAAAGGACAGGGGACATGAGAAAATCTGGCCGGGGGGCAGGAGAGCCAGCCGGACACCGTATGCAGCCTAGTTATTTTCTCTTCTCAGCCCCCGAAGGAGGAGAGAAGACTCGGCTAGGTGGCGCGCTGCGTCGGGAGGAGCAGCTAATACCTCGGACGGGGTTGAGCACGGATAGAGGCGGGACCGACGACGACCTATGCGAGGGGGGTTTTTCACCTGCCTTTCCCCCCTAGCTCCGACACGACCGGAGTCGCAAAAGAGCCGAGGTCAGGCAAGTTCGCCTCGACCCCGCAGCCTTGCTGATCAGCGACCCCGCAGCGGCTGGAGCAGGCCGCGTATCGTGGAGACTAGCGACATTTTATATTTCATACTGTATCCAAAAAAACACGTATAGATCAGAAAATAATAAATGCCTGGATACGGGTATGTTTTAGACGTTATCGTCACTGCCATTGGAGAGGTTGGGATTAGTGGTTTCACGGTCTACCTCACGCTTCAAAGTCCAGTTAGGCGTAGCACAAGGTGGGGCCAAGAGATAGCAGCCGGTTTATACTGGTATTGTTGTAAACAATTTCAATTTCAATTTCAATAGGGGACGTCGTTCACGACCGGCGTATCATAATGTATTTGGTGAAGGGCATGCGCAGCGAATACCACTCCATCACCGACACGTGGGACGTGCACAACCTCAGCATTGATACCGTCAAGCGTGATCTTCGTCAAAAGGGCATGCGCATAGAGAGTCGTGCGCAATCGCATAAAACGGATCCCACAACGCCTACGGCTTTTGTGGCGTCTCATGATGACGCAACGACTGAAATGTTGAAGCGGCAAGTCTCCGAGCTCCAACAACAGCTGAAATTTCTTCAAGGAGCTATTGAAATTGAAATTGAAATTGAAATTGTTTACAACATGTACCGTATGCGCCGGTTTTTCACCAAAAGCCGGATGCGTCGGCTGCTGTCTCTGGGCCCTCCCAACTATGCCATACAGGGAACTTACAAGTCAGGGCTAGACCGTTAACCACCTAGTCCAACCTCTCCAAGGGTGTTCGGGGGTTTTACTCCCCCCGGGGAGGGTGCAAGTAGAGGCGAAGGTTGTGTGCATGTAGGGTCGTGCGTGGAGGCAATGTGCGGATGCGCGGTGGGAGGTCGTGCGGGACTTGATGCGGTATATGCGTAGGAGGTGATGCAGCCATTGGACAGTATGCGTATGGAGTTGAGCAAGAATGCGAGATGTGTCGAGGCGCGCTTTGGAGACGAGTTTATCGGGAGGGTCGGTGCGGGCGGTGAGAAGGGAGGTGAGACTCGTGGTGGTGGAGGAGTGTGGTGTACCGGTGCGGCTCATGACTATGGGTATGATGTCGACCACTGTGCCTGGCCAGTGGTTTCTGATGGCGTTCGCAAGGGGTGTGTATTTGGTGCGTATGAGGTCAGCTGTGTGCGAGAGGTTATTGTCTGTGCAGTACTTCCATTCCCCTATCTGGATTTTTTTTATGGATGCGTAACGTCGGCGACCGTTGGAGTGACCAACGAAGCGGGGTTCGAGGATGCGGATGAAGTCAGGTTTGTGTGCAGGGGGACGAAGTGGGGGGGGGAGAATCTCAGGTGGGAGGACGGCGGGGCACGAGGTGAGGGAATCGGGCGAGAGACCTTCGTCAGCAGCGACAAGGCGGGTGGGCATGTGGGTGGGGTGAGGTGGGTGGCAGTCAAGTGGGGTGCAGGCAGGGGTGGGGGAATCAAACGATTTTATGGGTTTGTTACCGAAGTCTGCGGTGATGGTTTCCCATCGCCCTCCGTTGTGGCGTTCCAGTAGGGAGAGGAGGAGTTGCAGAGCGCTGTTGTGTCGGTCCTGTCTTAGACCAGACATAGAGGGGCAGTTACCGGCCATGTGGCCGTTGCTAGTGAATTGGCCACATAGGGGGCAGCGCAGGGTGGGGTTGTGAGTAAGTAGGCGGGTGTTGTGGACACCCCACATGAATTCTTGTTTGTGTGTGAACTGGATATTTGTGAGGGTTGAGTGTTTTTTGTGGTAAGAGAAATCGGCGCCGTCCTGCGCGGCGCGGGCGAGGAGGGCACCGTGTTTGGTTGTTCGCGAGAGAGGAGTGTGTGTGTGTTTTGTGCTGTAGGTGTGTGCGTCGGATTTGAGGTTGGTGTATTTGTAGGTTACGGGGTCCCCTAGCGTTTGTGGGATGAGGGTGTATGGCCATGTCCAGTGGCCTATTGTGACTTCAGAACCTGTGGTGTATGAAGTATCGGGTGGGTGGCCATCCGCGACTTGGTTTGCGAGGGTGTCTGCGAGGTCGTTGCCGAGGGAATGGTTGTGGGCTTTGATTTTGCCGAGGTGTGTACGGATGCCTGTTTCGCAGCGGGTTTTAAGGGTGTGTGTGATAGATGAGAGGGTGTCGCGGTGAATGTTGTGGCGGTAGGCGGAAGGGCAGTTTAAGTAACCTTGTATGAGGCGGAGGGAGCACGCACTGTCTGTGAGGAGGTGGGTGTGGCCAAGTTGGAGGCCAATATCTATGCCAGCTAATTCAGCACGATTTATTGTATGTGAGGGAGGGGTAGAGGTCACCATGATTTTGACTCGGGTGTCCGAGGCGGGGTGGGTAGCTGCTGCTCCGAGGGGGGTCGAGCCGCCTTTTTTCGAGCCGTCCGTGTATACGAAGTCCTGCCAGTTCCAAGCAGGGGTGCCTCTGGTGGGGGGGTACGTTAGATGCACGCGGTCTGGGAGGGGGTATGTGAGGGGGTGAGTTGGGTTTGGGGGGCGGTGGTATATACCTGCTGAGTGGGGTGTGTATGTGACAAAGAGGTGTGGAGGAGGGGGGGTGATGATGGGGTTGGGGAGGTGAGTGTCGTAGATAGATTCGAGAGTGTTGTGAAGTGCGGTCATGGCTGCGGGTGACGGGAGGGTGGTGAGTGCGAGGGGGTTAGCGACGAGGTATATGTCGACCATCCATCGTGTGCCGAATGGGGTAGGGGTGGGGTTGCCAGTGTGTTGGTCGGGGGGTAGGAAGGTGTGTGCGTCATTGGGGAGGGTGTAAAGGTGGTGGGTGTATGGGGAGTTGATGTATTTGGAGTGGCGGTAGGGTGTGTGTTCCCATCGGGGAAGGATGAGGATGGTTGCGCTGGGTGTGTGAGGTGCTGTGAGGTGTGCGCTGGTGATTGCGTGTTCCATGGCTCGTCTCATGCATTCGTGGTCGTATTCGGGGTTGGCTATGTTGGTGCCTTGCCATGTGTGCGGGGCATTGCTGCCGCTAGATGAGAAGACTATATCTTCGGGGTAGAGGGAGTGGTAGGTGTGGGAGTGAAGGGATTTATTGAGGGGGTCGGAGTAGAGTTCTGTCTGGATGCGGAATGTGTGACGTAGAGCTGTGAGGAGGTCTTCTCTGGTGGCCCATCTATTACGGGTGGTGGTGGCGGGTGTGGGTGAGTGGATTTCCGAGCGGGAACCGAGGCGGGTGAGGAGGTGGTAGACCTCCTCTTCGAACGTATGCTGCGAGAGGTCGGGGCGAAAGAGTTGGTAGAGGTGGCGGACGCGGGGGCCGTTAAGGGTGGTGACCGCGCGGCCGTCGGGAGTGCAGAGTATGGTGGTGTCGTGGAGTGATGGGTGTGCGTGGATGGCGAATTTACCGGTAGGGAGCATGTCGAGGTCTGGGTTGATGGGGTCATGGTTGAATGTGATAAGTGGGTGTGACCACGGAGGGGGTCCGGGTTTTGGCAAAATGGGTGCGGTGGAGGGGACATAGCCGGAGTTAAATGCGGTGAGGGCGGTGGGGCCGGAGGGGGTCTCACTGATGGTGTCGTGGAGTTGTAGGCACGGGGCCCACTGCACTTCGTGGAGGCGGGTAAGGTCGTGTCGTTGGCCGCGAGCGCACCACTCGCACTGCCATGTGGTGGGTCCTTGAGCTGGGCGACATTGGGAGTGTATGGCATAGTGCGGGCATGTGCAGCAGGTGGAGGAGGGTTCTGTGTGCAGGGGGTCATGACAGATGGAGCATGTGGTGGGGGAGGGGGAGGGGAGGCATACCGATGTGGGAGTGGAGGAGATGAGGCGGAAGCCGTCGTCGAGTTGTAGCTGAATGTCCCATTCCGTGAGGTGTTCCGGGGCCCATTCGACCATGTACTGCGTTTGGCCGTATTCTGTGTCTTTGTGTTTGGAGATGATGCGTGTTACGTCGCAGGGGGGGTAGTGGTGGTCGGAGGGGGTGAGGTATTCTGTGTCTAAGTGTGT